>OU964982.1:2493754-2503754 GCA_918808275.2 Dolichovespula sylvestris
GAAATGTATGTATATATATGTATGAATATATACATTTATATATATGTATATTGAAACTCTCTCTCTCTCTCTCTCTCTCTCTCTTCCGACTTCTATTTAAAATCAGCTAAACTTTAGGATCATCCGAGAGAGAATATATTCCCCGTTCTAATATATCCCTTGAATTATTACCTCTTTAATATTGAGATATCGTTATATGTTCTTGGTTATGCATTTTGATCGTATTTCATTTTTTGAAAAAACAAAAAAATATAACGCCGTCCGAACGTGAATAACGGGAGGGTGGATGAAGGGGTTGTAGGAATGACGTAGCAAAAGTATCGTCGACGACGATTACGTTATATTCCAAACGAACAATTGTATCGTTCGTAGGATTAATTATTCGTTATCGTTTAAAAGCCATGGGGAGAGAGAACTAATTAATATAGCCGTTCAATGATAATAGGAATGGGGGAGGACTAGAAATTATTATATACTTATATATACATGTATCTATAGGTATATTATACTATTAATAATGATACTATTAATAATGAGAGAAAAAGTGTGTGTGTGTGTGTGTGTGTGTGTTTGTGTGTGAAAGAAAGAGAGAGAATACTTTCATCATGGTCTCCTTTGATCGTTCAGACTCGGCAAATGGGCAATAAAGCGGAGTATTATATATTTTATAGTGGATATGTATCTACTTACGTACAACTGAACGTCGTTTCCACTATACGTACGTGAACATGTCCATAGCTTTTCTTTACTGCTCTCTCTCTCTCTCTCGTTTTTATTATGACACAATAAGAAACCATCAGTGCGTGAGAATAACCACTTGCGATATCATCAATGAGAAAAAGAACAAGACACACACACACACACACACACACATATAAATATATATATAATGCAAACATAGTTTGTACCGGAGTCATCTTTCATCCTTTGAATGTTACTCAAAGAGATATGTCAAACGAAGAAATCGAATAAAATGATGACATTAGCTTTTAGTTCGGATACAACGTTTATTATAGTTATCATGCATAGGCACGCGTTCGATTTTCACCCGGTTTAAGGAGTCGAGATATAGATTGACGGATAAAAAAGAAAAGAAAAGGTAAAAAAAATGGAACAAAGAAATATAGAGTGGCTAAGGGGTTGGGAGGGGAAAAGAATACGTGCGCGAACAAGAAAATTGAACGGCTAATAACGAATGCATCGATCTGTCTGTCTGTCTGTCTATCTGTTCGTCTTTCTGACCGTCTGTCTACCCTTCTATCAATCGTCTACGTCAAATCACACACACACACACACACACACACACACACACACATATATATATAATCCGTTATTTTAAGAGATAAACTCGATTATCGATTGTGAACAACTATCTCGGTGAATATCACGTCGAGATTTTTGTATTCTCCTCGCTTCAGAATCACGAGAATTCAATTTCGAGATTGAAGGGAGGGTGTGCGGGGGCTGGCGGAGGGGTAGGGTTCTCTTATAAGAGCTTGAGTTCATTGAACTCTATTCATCCTCTCTCTCTCTCCATATCTCTATCTCTATCTATCTCTTTCTTACTTACTTTCTTTTTTTTTTGTTGTCTTGAAAATGCATACTGAATACGATGCAAACAAGTTCTGATTTTGCAGAAAAGGAAATGTAGTAAGGTAAAAGCTTTCGAGATATACTTACGAATATCTCCGTACCTTTTTACATATTTCTTTCTCTCTCTCTCTCTCTCTCTCTCTCTCTCTCTCTCTCTCTCCATCTTACATAGATCATACGCAAAAATAGATATATATGCGCGTCCGTGTATATAAATATACGTAAATAAGGACACACATTCGAAAATACACAAACACACACACACATGTATATATTCGTTGATATTTTTGTTACCGATTTATAATATTCTCTCTTTCGTTGCTATTTATCTTCGGAAGGGACAATGAAAAATGTGAAGAGAAAGAGAGAAAGAGAGAGAGATAGAGAGATAGAGATAGAGATAGGGATAGATAGATAGATAGATAGATAGATAGAGAGGGAGTGTGTATGTGGTGCATATTTTATAAAGAAAAAAAGGTTGCGCACAGATATCGCCTTTTATTTCTCTGGGCAGTCGATGAAGCGTGCTTATCGTCTTACCCCGGGCCTGGCCGCTTTCTATACCAACCCGCGACGAAGGTAATCGACCTAAATTTACCGGGGGAAAAAACAGCGGATTGTAAATTACGGGCTGCACAGGATGAGTGTACTTGACACGGCCCTGTCCCATCAGACCGACCACGCTAGATGAAGAGAGAAAGAGAGAAAAAGAGAAAGAGAGAGATAGAAAGATAGATAGATAGAGAGAGAGAGAGAGAGAGAGAGAGAGAGAACGCGCGTCATTCAAGGTTACCTACTCTTCCGCTGCGTCCTCGTTTCGAGTGGTGACAACCGAGAAACTGTCGCGAAGATATAAAAGCCTTCAAGAGTGAAATGTATATGCAAAACTCTCTCTTTCTATTTTAACACGCACGGTGTATACAACGAATGGTTTAGTTAAAACACACGCATAAATAAGTAGAGAGAGAGAGAGAGAGTGTTCTGGAATGCGAGTTTATTTCAAATGCAAAAGAATCCAAGAACCTGAAAGAAATTATCGAATTTTTCGAATTACTTTCGTTACTTTAAAATGCTTCATTTTCTTTTCTTCCTTTTCTCTCTCTCTCTCTCTCTCTCTCTCTCTCTCTCTCTCTCTCTCTTGGTCGTTCTCGTTCTCTTTATATCTCTATCTCTTTTATACGTTAGCATAACGAATAAAAAAGGAATACTGGTATTTAAGGAGATACCGGAGGGGGTGATAGAAACGTGGGCGAGGAGGGGAAGGAGGAACAGGGAGGGTGCAGGAGGGAGCGATAGATAAACAGATTAAGTTTATATTCGGTTAGACAAATTGCGATAGCGTTGAATTAAGAAGGATATCCCGAATGGAAGAAGTGCAAATGAATTCGCGCGCGTGTGTGTGTGTGTGTGTGTCCACAACTTTTATTTCTCGTTTGAATTGAACGTAAAGAGCGAGAGAGAGAGAGAGTGAGAGTGAGAATGTGTGTGCGAGAATTTTTGTTTTTTATTTCTTTCATTTATTTTTTTCTTTTTTCATTCCTTTTCCTTTCGACGAAGCGAGCGTAAAACGGGTTGATTGATTGCTCGCTAATAGATCTTAACGTTTCGTGTTTGCACCGCAAACAGAATCGATATAGTAATCGCGGAGGGTTTGAAAGCGTTAAGGATTGCATTACTTTCCTATAGGGACTTTCATGCCATTGGTGTATTTATATCGAGTAACGCGTTAAATCGTTTGGAACTTGGACAGGTACGCGTTTGGGTTTTTGTATATCGAAAGGGTATGCGAAAGAATTGATCCAATTCGATCGTCGTTCGATTCTATGCGATCGAATATAATAATATTGCGCTCGTTTCGTTAACTCGTACATATTTCTATATGTATATATACATGTATACGTGTTAGTTCGTTCATTTTTGTTCTTGTTTGTTTTTTGTGCTTTCAGATCGCGTAAGAAGGAACGATACGATGAGGATCGGTCTAACGTTAAGCTTCCTTGGGATATCCATGACGTAAGATCTTAGTTTATAGTTTGGCTGCTCGGGAGGAGGAGCAGCTATTATAAGTAAGGAGAAAGAAAGAGGGAAAAGGAAGGAAGGAAGGAAGGAAGGTGGAAGAGGAAGAAGGAAAGAGATAATTAGAGAAATATAGTGACGGGAAAAAGAGTGTGAGATATATATAGAGATATATTGATAAATAAATAAATAATTATATATATATATATATATGTGTGTATATATGTATGTATATATAGGAGTTTCGGTGATAGAATGACGACGCTAACGACGCCGTCTGATCGTTCGGAGGGTACGTTGGTCGGCGTGACGTCGGTCCTGGATTTGGCCTCGGATAGTAACCTAAGTTTGTCGAGCAACGCAACGAACGTCGTACATCCGAGGAATCAGGTGGATGGTCCTTGGGCCGACGTATCGTTGACCATACTGAAGGGCTGCGTACTCGGTTGGATAATAGTAATGGCGGTGTTCGGTAATTTGCTCGTAATGGTGTCGGTTATGAGACACAGAAAGTTACGCATTATAACGAATTATTTCGTCGTGTCGCTCGCACTGGCGGACATGTTGGTAGCCATGTTCGCGATGACATTTAACGCGAGCGTACAGATATACGGGGAATGGCTCTTCGGTTCATTCATGTGCGACGTTTGGAACTCGTTGGACGTCTACTTCAGTACGAGCTCGATTCTACACTTGATGTGCATCTCGGTTGATCGTTATTACGCGATCGTTAAGCCGCTCAAGTATCCCATCAAGATGACGAAGAGGGTAGTCGCTTGTATGTTGCTTGCCTGCTGGTTGTCACCCGCGATAATATCGTTCGTGCCGATATTCAACGAATGGTATACCACCGACGAGCACAGCAAACACCGACGGGATCATCCGGAATCGTGTATATTTCGCGTTAACACCGGTTACGCCATCGTATCCTCCTGCATATCGTTTTGGATACCGTGCACGATAATGACGGTCACGTATTACTCGATCTTCAAGGAGGCGAATCGCCAGGAGAAACAGATGCACAGTCGTTTGGGTAACGCTATGTTAATGGGCCATAGATCGAGCAAAGATCTAAACAATCTTAACGGCGAATTGAACAGCGCCGGTTCGTCGAAAACTTTGACGTTAAACGAAATAAGTACGGATCAATTGCACACCCCTACAAAGGACAAGAACATCATGAAGATGAAGAGGGAACACAAGGCTGCTAGGACGCTCGGAATAATAATGGGCACCTTCATACTCTGCTGGTTACCGTTCTTCCTATGGTACATCTTCTTCTTCTTCTTCTTCTTCTTCTTCTTCTTCTTCTTTTTTTTTTGTTTCGTTTCGTTTCGCTTCGATCTTTTCGGAGTAAGAAAGAAATTAAAAAGAAACGAAGAGTTCGCTTTCGTCTGGAGAGAAAAGGAAAATTGATAATAATAATAATAATAATAATAATAATAATAATAACCTTTAATTACTATTTTAACACGAACGGCGATGACAATACGACGAATATTATTAATTCGAAGTAATATTTGACGATTGATCGACTCGTCGAAAGAAAGAAAAAGGAAAGAGAGAAAAATAAGAAAAAAAAAAAAAAAAAAAACAGATAAAAATATTCCAACGTAGATCGCTGCGATTGATTTTTTCATCGTTCGTATATCTTTCTTTTTTTCTTTTTCTTTGTTTCTCTTTTTTTAGGTACGTCATAACAGCACTATGCGGGTCGTGCCCATGCCCCGACATCGTCATTGCCATACTATTTTGGATAGGATACACCAATTCCGCGTTGAATCCGCTGATATACGCGTACTTCAATCGTGACTTTCGGGAAGCTTTCAAGAACACCCTACAGTGCGCTTTTTGTTCGCTCTGCAAACGGCAACCGTCCGATCTCGAAGCGTTAAACTTCCGCCGGCCATCCCTAAGGTACGATTTGGTCTAACAATTTGAGGTATGCATTTCGTTCGCATGCACGCTCTCACTCTCTTACAAACGCTCTATCACTGCCTGTCTGTCTATCTATCTATTTATCTAACTATCTATCTCTTTATTTCTCTCTCTCTCTCTCTCTCTCTATCTATCTATCTATCTATCTATCTATTTATCTCTTTCTCACTGTAGATCTCCTGTACCAATTCCATTTCTAATTTAGTATCGTCCAACGAGACACATCATCCGCTAATAACCACGTAGTAATATTTTATCGCTTTCCCCTTCTTTGTTCTTTTATTTTATTTATTTTTATTTTATTTATTTATTTTATTTTATTTTATTTTTTTTTTAATTCTAATCTCGTTCGAACTAACGCTTTCTCGATACCTTTAAAATAGAGATACCTTTCGTGCAGGTATACTTGGATTGTTAAACGTAAAAACGCATCATCGCTCTCGTACGCGTTCGCATGTCTTCGAATTCATAACTTCCTTCTTCTTTTATCTTTTTTTCCCCCCATTTTCTTTCTCTCTTTCTCTATCTCTATACAACTATCTATCTCTATCTTCGTTCTCTGGCGACTCTCATCATCGGCCAACTGCAACTGCTACTTCTTTACTCGCTGCATCGGTGTCACCGAGTACGGTTCGAAGGGACACGAACGAACCTTTTTAAATGGACGATATCTCGTTTCGTGTCACATTTCTCTTATGTCCATTGGCCCCTCCTCTCTCTCTCTCTCTCTCTCTCATTCCCTCTCTTTCCCTCTCTCAATCTCATCCTCGTCCTTCCTTCTTCCCTTCCTCCTCCCCCGACCGTTGTGTCAGGGATGATACGAAAGTTCTGTCACAGAGAAAGTTCTTCGCTGAGTCGCACATAAAAGAAAGGGGAAAAAAAAAAAAGAAAAAAAAAAAAAGAAAAAATAAAAAGAATAGAGAAAGTTCCTTCCTTCCTTCCTTCCTTCCTTTCTTTCTTTCTTATCCTCTTTTTTCTTCATATTCGTCCTTTTCATTGCTTCGATTCGCAATCGCAAAACCCGCGAAACCCGTTACTTTCTTTCTTCTTTTCTTTTTTTACTCTTTTTTCTTTTTACACGTGCGAACCTTCGTCCCTTTTTTTCTAATTTAATTCAATCCAATCCAATCCAATCTAATTTCGCTCGTTCTCACCCCCCCTCCCCACCACCCGCCACCCTATCGATAAGATCGATGTCACTTTTTTCGTTCGTTGTTATTGTTGTCGTTGTGATCGTAATAGTGATCGTCCTCCTCCTCGGTCGTTTTCATTTTATTTCATTCTTTTTTTTTTGTTTCTCTCTCTCTCTCTCTCACTCTCCTTCCTTCCTTCCTGCCTTCCTTTTAATCTTGTTCAGTCTCGTTGCAAACGACGATCCACGCGCGTGTGTGTACGCGTGTATATATATACATACATATACATATGTGTGTGTGTGTGTGTGTGTGTGTGTGTGTGTGTGTGTGTGTGTGTGTGTGTGTGTGTGTGTGTGTGTGTGTCTGTTTGTACAAGTACCTTGAATCCGTCGATGAAAGGGGTCAAATGAAAAAAAAGAAAAAAAGAAAAAAAAAAAAAAAAGAAGAAAGAAAGAAGAAAACAAAGTATGCGAGGTGTATACCTCTCTTTTGATTTTAGGATAAACGACAGGACTTTTGAGTCAGCCGAATACACGGAAAGGGTATGAAAGTACACACTCTATCAAAACTGAATTAACAGCGTCAGGTACTGTGGAATAATGCAATGCACAATCCCCGCTCCCCCCTCGTCCCTCGTCCCTCCCGCCTACCCAATAACCGACCGAACCTTCCCCCCTCTACGATAGATCGACATACATGTATATACATACGCGTATTTGTATGTATATGTATGTATAAACAAAATTGTCGAATCGACGATTCGTCGTCACTCGCGAATAATTTGCAGTTGTCCTTTCAGATCTCTCCATGTCGCACGTATACATATACATATATATATATATATATATATTTTACGTAATATACTCGTATGCATATGTATGTACGTGTGTGTCTAAGATGCATGCTTCGTCCGCTTTAGAAAGAAAAAAGAAAAAAAAAAAAAAGAAGAAGAGAAATAGTAAAAGAAGGAATAGAAAAAAGTCACTTTTATATCTCGAACGAGGAACGATCTATCAGTGTCATTTGCTCTGCTATCATTATCTAATAATTTTTTCGCTACTATCTCTCTCTCTCTCTCTCTCTCTCTCTCTCTCTCTCTCTCTCTCTCTCTCTCTCTTTCTTTCTCTCACTTTCTTTCTCGTTTACGATTTCTTTTCTTTCTTTTTCTCTTTCTTTCTCGTCGTTTTCCCAATTACACGAACGTCCGAATCTGCGCCTTCGAAGTTAATAAATAAATAAATAAATAAATAAATAAATAAATAAATAAGTAAAGAAATAAACGAAGGAAAAAAAATATCGACGATCCAGAAAGAAAAGAAAAGGAGAGAAAACAAATGAGATTTGTTTTCAAAAGACCGCAAAGTCTAGAGCGAAAAAAAGATCGTTGGACGCGCTCGAATCGATCGAACGAGGCGACGATATGAAATAAAAAAAAAAAGAAAAAAAAAAAAAGAAAAAAATGAATTAAAAGTAAAAATGAGTAGGAAACAAAGAATAATAAAAAAAAAAAAAAAAGAAGGGAAAGAAAGTAAATAAAAGATGTAGCTGCGCGAACCGAACCGAACCGAATCGAAACAAAAAAAAAAAAGAAAAAAAAAAAAAACAGAAAAGGAAAGAAAAGGAGAAAAAGAGAAAGAGAATGAAAAGTAAAGAAGAAAGAAAGAAAAGATAAGTAAAAAAGGAACGAAAACAAATACGAGTAAAAATAAAAAGTAGCTTCGCGGATACGTCGGGCCACATTTTGGTGATAGATCGTTGTTTGATGTGTCTCTTTCAGGTACGATGATCGCACGAAGAGCATATACACGGAAACTTACATCATCAAGCACAACGACCGTCGGAGATCGAGCGAATTCGGCAGCAGCCTTTGAGAGACTACTACTACTACTACTACTGCTACTACTACTACTACTACTACTACCTTTTAAACGTGACCCCCTCCCACCCCCAGCCTCACACCCCACACGCCCCCGAATCGTACGGTGTTTCTGTGTTCGTAAGAAATAAAATGTACGCGTGTGATTTATTCGTGAGGAATTGTAGGAACTACAAGAGATAGGGGATTCCCTATAATTGAACGAAGGAAAAAAAGAAAAGAAAAAAAGAGAAACAAAAGGAGGGGGGGAGGGGTGTTCATTAGAAGCGTTTGGACGTAAGGGTTGAGGGAATTGGTAGAAGTCGAATGAACGATAATTGAAGAAACAACGTGCGAAGACGATCCCCCCCTCTCTCTCTATCTCTATCTCTATCTATCTATCTATCTATCTATCTCTATCTATCTCTTATTTCAATTAACGCGTGAAGATAACGAATGATAACATCGCACTACTTTAACGGAATATTTCTTTCTTTCCTATTTCGTCCTTAAAATTCATATCGCTTTTATGAAGGACCCTATTAAGTTTGCAAAAGAGATAGATAGATAGATAGATAGATAGATAGAAAGAGAGAGAGAGTGTGTGTGAGTGAAGGGCAGAAGCTTTCGCACGTTTTAATGAAACGCGATAAAAGCAAAGACGACGGACGAGCCTTAACGTCGTTTCGTTTATTACTTTCCCCTCCCCCATCCAACACTCCCCTGCCGCCGCCGCACCCCCTTCGTGCCCCCGACACCGTTCGACGATCCTTTGAACCCGCCTTTAATCGCGACCGACGTTCAAAAAACGTTTTCATCTCTGCCCAATTGCAATCGATAACTCGATTGTCGATCGAGCTTCATCGAACAAATGGCTAGAAAAGTGAAACGCAGACATGGAGTGAGATTGAGAGAGAGAGAGAGAGAGAGAGAGAGTAAAGAAAGAAGAAGAGATAAAAATGGATGATAAATGGCGAGTATCATGGCCTAAAAAATTATATATATATATATATACCTCCCCCTCACACACACACACACACACATATACATGTATGTGTGTTTGTGTATAAGTACACGTGTCTCTATTCCGTTTACAGTTCAATATAACGATTTACATTTTCATCGTTTAGAATACGTCGCTTTTGAAATGGAATTCTCTCTCTCTCTCTCTCTCTCTCTCTAACTTTGTCTGTCTCTCTCTGTCTCTGTCTTTGTCTTTCTCTCTCTCTCTCTCTCTCTCTCTTTCTTTCTCTGTTTGTCTTCATAAACCGGTGCTAAGTTTCGTAGTTACTCTTAGAGAAATTAGGAACTTCAGAATGTGTGCGTATGCGTATTGCGTGGGAGAGAGAAAGAGATAGAGAGAGAGAGAGAGAGAGAGAGAGAGGGAGAGAGGGAGAGAGGGAGAAAGAGAAATAGAGTACTTCCTCTTAAAGATTAAACAAACCCTATGATATTTCAGCGCAAA
>OU964982.1:2508754-2551254 GCA_918808275.2 Dolichovespula sylvestris
TAAATATAATAAATGAATATATATATATATATATATATGTGTGTGTGTGTGTGTGTGTATATATATATATATATATATTATATATATATATATTGAGTACACTCACTATGGCAAGCTTTTTCCGATGATCGCTAGGTCAGAAAGGGTTAACGTAATAATATCATCGTCTAAATTTAAACCTACTTGCATGGGCGCGCACTGGTTCGTGGCCATCATCGTCATCGATCGTTTTGCGAGAGACCGAAACGCCTCAAATTGAAATGATTGATATCCTCGGGCCGAGTACTTTCCGATGAAAATCAAAACGTAGCGATGACGAGAATGGGAAAAAAAAAAGAAAAGAGAAAGAAAAAACGCAAATAACATGCAATAAACGAAGAGAGAAAAAGAAAGTAACGGAAAGTAGGAGACAAGAGTATATGTTCGAACGTATATCCGATCGAAACGGGGAAAGAAAACAACAAAAACGAGCCCTCTAATCTCACTCCACCCCATCCCACCATCTCCCGAAAATTAAACAAACAAATTAAAAAAAAAAAATAAATAAATAAATAACGCAAAGAACAAATAATACGAACGTCCGCGAATACTTATTTCCGTTCGATAGGAAGTTATTATTTCGTTATTATCATACACGATGAAGGATTAAAAAACGTTTTGTCCTTTCTTCATTTTTCCTTTTCCTTTCTTGATCCTTTTTTCTTTCTTTTTTCTTCCTTGTAAACGCGACATTAAAATCCGTTCATCGTGTGCTCGTAGGAGTGCGCTCAAGTAATTGATGATCACTGCACTTCTAGTTAATCGCGTTTCACACAGGGATTAATTCTCACGGCGTTAAATATCCTTGTTTATTTTTCCGAGCGCAACATTTTACGGGAATTGATTCGACGATAGTGGATACTTTCTAAACAAAAAAATGAAAAAAGTAAAAAAGAAAGAAAAAAAAATGAACAATTACGTATCGCTCCCCGTGATCGCCGAGTAAATGGCGGGAAGAATGATGAATGATTTATTATCGTAACTCGAACGCGAGCGTTTGATCCCACCCCTTTCCGACCCCGAACCGTCATGCTTTAGATTTGTAAAATACTTAATTAACGATGTTTTATTTCTATCACGCGCGGTCGTTTAATCGAACGAAAAATAAATTACCCCGTGTAGAATTTGGAGTTTCGTATTTTAACTAAATCGTTCGAACGGTAAATATACCTTGGATGCATATTTTCGAAATAAAATTCGACGAGTATACGTATAAACGAGAATTGTTCGTTAAATAGTATTTAATATGGGAAAAAAAATATATTATACGAGTATGCGAGTTCTATGAGAATTTGAACGTTTAATTGTATAGGATAATTGAACGGATAGTGTCAACACCTTCTATATATATATATATATATGCATATATATACATACATATATATATATATATATATATATATAATAAAACGAGACGAATAAAATCGGCGAAATATCACGAAGCAATAATAACGATTGTTAAAATATAAACAAAAAAAGAAAAAACAGAGAAAGAATAAAAAGAAAAAAAGGAAGCAGAACAAAAATTGCCTCGCACCAAATTAAAGTGAAGAGAAAGAGAAAGGCAAAGAGAAAGAGAGAAATAAAAAAAGGGACAAAACGAACGAAAAAAAAAAACGGTGAAAGAAGAATCGAAAAATAAAAAAAAAAAAAAGAAAAAGAGAGAGACAGAAATTATTTAAAAAAATAACGAGGCTCTCGTTTGTTGTCCGGTGGCGCCAAAATGCCGTAGAAATGTAAAAAAAACGCGATCGATATTATTTCCCCCCCCCCTCTCTCTCTCTCTCTCTCTCTCTCTATCTCACTCCTCTTTCTCTCGATTACATTTTATTATTCTTTTTTCTGTCCTTTTATTTTCCTTTTTTTTTCTCATTCCTTTTCATTCCACCCTACATACTTATATGCATATTTACTTACACACACATGTACACGTATGCGAACACATTCGTATATGTATATACGTACACATATATGTGTATATAATATATATATATATATGTATATATGTATGCTAGTCGAGAATATTAGAGAACCGGGTTGTAAGAGAATAGTTTCAAGTGACACGCTCGAATGCACGCTGCGGATACACTTGTCGAGGTAGAATGCACAATGCAGATAGAAGGCGCAAATGTACGAAATTCGTGTTCGTTCAATCGTTCATATTCGTTCATATTCGTTCATATTCGTTCATTAGTACGGCGATATCATTAAAGCGCGTAGATTAATATTCGATTGACGCGTCGCTCGAAAAGCGTTTATGGCTTTTGGCAAATACCAAAGAGGAAAATGACTCGTGTAGAGATAAGGAACAAAGGAAAAAAAAAGAAGAAGAAGAGGAGGAGGAGGAGAAAAAGGAATTCGAAGGGAGTAAGGAGATAGGAGAAAGATGAAGGGAAAAAAAAGGAAAGGGGACGAAGGAGAAAGGATAATAAGGAAATAGAGGAGGAGGAGGAGGAGGAGGAGGAGGAGGAGGAGAAGAGGAATGAAAATAACAATAACGACGACAACGACGACAACGACAACGGGACAACAAACAGAAACGGGAACAACAGGAAGAAAAACGACGATTGGAAGGAGGAGAAATTTGCGTCTGGGATTCGAGCAGAGAGAGAGAGGCTCGATCGATCGGACCTCGGCTTGCTGCTTCCCCTCGTTTTGTAAAAAAAAAAAAAAGTTCGTAGTGTGATTTCCATTTATGTTCCTTTTTTTTTTTTTTTTCATTCCTCGCGAATAGAGAATCTGCGTGCCTCTCTCTCTCTCTCTCTCTCTCTCTCTCTCTCTTGTTATTTTTTTTCCCTTTTTCTTTGTCGTTATTTTTATTTTTATTTATTCATTTTCCTTTAAATACCGATCGAACAATTTCCTATATTAAAAATATGCAATGTTGTCGCGATGTTATTTTATTATGTTTAAGAACGTTCGATGATATTTCTCTCTCTCTCTCTCTCTCTCTCTCTCAATCTCTCTCAGGTCGTCTCTTTGCGCCTACATTTCTTTCTTTTTATTTTAAATATAATATTTTCTAATTAATCAATTCCCAAATACGATATTAAGATATGAATTCATTCAGAGAGACAATTAAATTAGAAATATATCGATCAATACGAATATTAAAGTTTTAAATAATTTGAGGTATGCGTAATTAATTAGCAAAAAAAGAAAAGAAAAAAGAGAGAGGGAGAGAGTGTGTGTGTGTGTGTGTGTGTGTGTGTGTGTGTGTGTGTGTGTGCGATAGAGAGAGTGAGTGATTGAAAACTATGATAGCGAGCGATGATAATAATATAAAATCAAAGGGAGCACCAAAATGCGAATAATCGATCGAATATTTCGTGAACGATTAGGGCTCGATCAGGCCTCTTTTCAAATCCAAAAAAAATAAATACTCGACGTGCGAATGCCAATTATTTAGCTTAAACAATTAGAAAGTTAATGATGCGGACGAAACATTCGTGGGAGAGACGAATGATAAATAATAAAAGAATGAAATAAATAAATAAATAAAAAACAAGATAAAAGTAAGGAATTCATGAAAAATGAAAAGAAAAAAGGATTAATAATAATAATAATAATAATAATAATAATATTAATAACTAATTAATTCCTAGATGGTCGTACGTAGCTCGGTGTAAAAGAATAAAAACAATACTAATAATAATAATAATAACAATAATAATAATAATAATAATAATAATAATAATAATAATAACAATGCTGATGATGATGTTAATAACAATAATATAATTATTATTATTAAAAACGTAATATTAATGATCCAAAAGAAAAAGAAGTAATAACATAGCAATATCTCAGTGGGGAAATTCGTGTTAAACGGTGAGTATCGATTCATTTGATCTCTAATCATTATTATTTTTCAATCTACACACTACGACAAGGTAAATCGATTATATCGAAATATAAATAATTAGAAAAGGCTCGTAAGTAAATGTCCAAACGCTGTCGTTGTTAAAGTTAAGGAATTAAATGAAAAAAGAAAAAAAACAGGCAAAAAACAATAAACGGAAAAAAAATCAAAAAAAAAAAAAAGAAAAGAGAAAGAGAGAGAGAGAGAGAGAGAGAGAGAGAGAGAGAGGACGAATAGTAATCGAAAAGAAAGTTTCATTATTCGACGAAACTAGTACGCTCTTTTTCTTTAAGAAATAGAAATAGAAGAGAAACGAATGTTATCACGTATATATATATATATATATATATATATATATATATATATATATATCGTGTATGGATAACTCGTACGGTGAAATCGGGATATCAAGGATTTTCATGGAATAAAAAAGGGAAAAAGGCACAAAAAAATGAAGCAAAAAAGATAGGTGGAAAACAAATCCTCTAAGCTAGTCTGATGTTGTCACTGACTCTCTCTCTCTCTCTCTCTCTCTCTATATATATATATATATATATATATATATATATATATATATATATATATATATATTTATCTCTATCTCTCTATATCTCTATCTTTCTCACTCCTTTTTTTATATTTTTTGTTTCCAAAGCTATTCCCAACGAAGAAAAAAAGAGAAAAAGAAAGAAAGAGATAGACATATAGATAGAGTGAGAGAGAGAGAAAAGAAGATATCCTAAAAATATTATCTTCTTTCTCTCTCTCTCTCTCTCTCTCTCTTATTTTTTGTTTTTATTATTATTTCTTTCCTTTCTTGTCAGAAAAAAAAAAATAGGAAAAAAAGAATAAAATAAAAGACAGGATGGTGTTCGAAAGTGGGATGGGTATAGAATAGTTTTCTCGACTTAAAGAAAGTTGAAGTGAGAAAGAAGAGAGAGAGAGAGAGAGAGAGAGAGAGAGAGAGAGAGAGAGAGAGAGAGAGAGAAAGAAAGAGAGAGAGAGAGAGAGAGATTATTAATGCGAGAAACGTCGTAAAGAAAGAAACAAATAAAAAAAGAAGAGATAAGAAACGAAAAAAATAAAAATAAAAATATAGAAAGAAAGAAGGAATAAATAATGAGCGTAGCTCTCGTTGTTCTCAGATCGTAGTTAAAGAGATGGATAAAAAGCGAGAAAGAGAGAGAGAGAGAGAGAGAGAGAGAGAGAGAGAGAGAAGGGGTAAAGAGAAAAAGAGAAAAATAAGAATCACTAACGGAGTAGATGATTTTTCACGATCCGTTCGCTTTCAATGGGAAAGATCATCCATTAATGGTATCGATCTTTGCCGATAGTATCGTATCTCCTTTCCTCGAGCTCTTTATCTAAGTAACGAGAGGAAAATCTAATAAAATGGCGTTTCCTCGAGGTGTCAACGACAATTTGTCGAACCTTTTTCTTCCATCACCTCGACTACCTCTCTCTCTCTCTCTCTCTCTCTCTCTCTCTCCCCCTCTATCTCTCTTTTACTCTTGTTTTTTTTCCTCTTTCACTCTCTCCATCTCTCTCTTTTTCACTCTCGTTTTTGTTTCCTCTCTCACTCTCACTCTCTTTTTTCGGTCTTTCTATATCCTCCCTTTTTGTTTATCTTGTTCCCTTTTTATTTATATTTTTTTTTCTCTTCCATGTCGACAAGGCGACAAGTAAGTGAAGTAAGTAAAATAAATAAAGTAAGTAAGTAAGTAAGTAAGTACTACGAGAAGTACATACTGTCTTTAACATTCTTTAACGAATAGATAAAAAGCGATACTAATTACAAGGAGAATAATGAATTCTCTTTTAATCGTGACGTTATGTTAACGAGCGTAAAAGTAAGATAGAGATAGATAGATGGATGGATAAAGAAAGAGAAATAGAGAGAGAGAGAGAGAGAGAGAGAGAGAGAGAGAGAAATTTTGGAAAAATAAAAAGCATCAAGTTTAACTGTGATACGCATAAAGTTTTGCGTACTCCGTCTATCGCCAACGCCCTTGCTCTCTTATAAAATTTATGTATTTACACACACACACACACACACACACACATATATATATATATACACTGAAAGGAACACATACACATCCGTACAATACCTATATACAGTGTTTTAATAATGTCTATTTCGCACAAATAAAATAAGAAAAAAAAAAATAAGGGAAGCTTTCATCGGTGGACTCAAAGAACAAATAAAAATACAATGGCGGAAGCTTATCTAGCTTTACTATATACATATGTATCTACATACAATACATTCTATACATACATACATATATACATACATATATACGTACGTACATACAGATATTCTGTTTTAGGCGAGAACGAGTACGATATATATATATATATATATATATATATATATATATATATATATATATATAAAACTAAGGATTTAAATAATAAATGATCTAGACAATCAGGAAACGATGTAGTCGGATTTCTCCGGAAGATCGAACGAACTTCGTCCGCATCATTCTCCCTTTCCACGCACGTATATTAATGATACATAAATGTATACATACATACATACATACATACATACATACATACTTATGTATATACATGTAATAAGAATAAAATACGGGCAAGTACACGATCAACAATAATACTGATAATAATAATATTAATAAAAAACATAAAAATAGGATATCATGAATAATTGATACTATAACGATGATTAACGATAATAATAATAATAATAATAATAATAATAATAATAATAATAATAATAATAATAATAATGATGATGATGATGATGATGATAATTATCAATAAATATCGCAGGATAAGCGATAGATTAAACGGGATACAACAACCAAAAAAATTGAATGTCTTGTATATAGTGAATGTATAAATATCATTATTGTATAGCGATCATGATAAATATTAGCCAAAAATATGCGATTGTATAATATTTTAAATGTTCACACTTTTTCCTTTTGTTATAACATATATATGTATATGTACACACACATACACACACGCACACACATACATACATACCTACACACACACACACATATATATATATATTTAATCGAACGATCGGTCGAACAAATAAAAGATTCTTATTTGAAATGTCTCGAATTTGCGATTCGTCAACAATGATTAAACGTATGGTTTACCATTCTCATTATTAATAATAAGCTACGTATATGTGCATATATATATATATGAAAATATGTATATATTTATATACACGGAACATAGCAGAGCGGAACAGAGCACCGAGAGAAGCAGAGAAGCAGAGAGAGAGAGAGAGAGAAGAGAGATAATTTGGAGAATTTACTGCAAAAGGAATTTATTATCCTCGGTTTCTTTCATATTATATATCAAATAGGGAAAATAGAAAGAGAGAAGGAAAGAGAGAGAGAGAGAGAGAGAGAGAGAGAGAGAGAGAGAGGAAGAAGAAAGAAAGAGATAATAAAATGTTTTCGTCGTAATAAAAAGGAGCAATGTAGTGAGCTCTAACGCATACATACATACATACATACATATATATATAGATATATACACATACATATATATATATATATATATATATATATATATCGTCTCTATCGATTGTTTATGTATCATAGTTCGAGAATGAGGAAACTTTGCTCAGTTTTTCTTAGATCGTTGAATTTCTTCTCGTACGGTCCTTTACTCTCTTATCCTTTTTTTTTCTTTTTATTTGCTCCTCTCTCTCTCTCTCTCTCTCTTTATTTTTTATTTTTTTTTTCTTAACTTAGAGGATTCGAAAGAGATTGAAATTCTGTACGTTCCACGGAATCGAACATCTCTCCTCTTCATTTTCTTTCCTTTTCTTATTTCTTTTTATTTTTCTTTTTATTTTCTCTATTTCCTTGTTGCTATCTCTCTCTCTCTCTCTCTCTCTCTCTCTCTCTCTCTCTCTCTCTGTCTGTGTCTCTGTCTGTCTGTCTGTCCGTCTATTTGTCTTGGTCTATATTACTTTCCAATCGGCATGTACGGTATATCTACCCTCTATAATATATCATTTTATCTTACTTCAAACAAACTGGCGAAGCTGGTACGCGAATGAAATTCCTAAATAGGAATGGCCTGGTGGTCCTGGTCGAAGCCTGGTTGCGCATTGCAGCAACCCCAATACAAACACTACCCCCGAAGCAGCGTGTACCATCTAATGCAGTAGTGGTAGGGGTGGGTTATAACAGAGCGCGCTCGCCACGGGCCAGCGCATTACGAGGGTGTTGTAATCGCATCGTCGTTTAACTTGGAAAATCTCTGCGTATATTTTATTCATATTTATATGTTCCAACCAGAGAGAGAGAGAGAGAGAGAGAAAGAGAGAGAGAGATCTATTTTATAATATATCCCACGTAAGTATTCACGTAAGTTTTTACGATTAATCAATTATGATATTACGTCGACGGACCTGTCGATTACACTCGTTGTTGTTGTTTTATTTTTTATTTATTTCTTTTTTTATTTTATTTTATTTTATTTTATTTTATTTTTTTTATTTTTCGTGACCCATTAACGATATTTTATTTCTCTGCTATCTACGAAATCAAATCTTTGGTCGTAATTATTTTATCATCGCGTAGATTCGATAACGATTGAACAAAAAGAATTATTATTCTTGTTTATGTTGTTATTATTATTATCATTATTATCGTTTGAAGAAAATTCTACGGGGTGCGATAATAGAAACACGTAAAAATCGTTTCCATTAGAATATCCTTTCTTTAAGAATATTTTTAATAGATTTTAATAATTTTTTGATTTTTTTTTTTTTATATTATCCAACGAGATGTGTCGTCGCTCACGTAAATATTCGTTCGTACGATTGTTAAATTATGATGATCGATTGACGGGACGCGACAATGGCGTTTGTTCTTTCTTTTCTTTTTTATTTTATTTTATTTTATTTTATTTATTTATTTTTAATCGTATTCAAACTCACCAAGAATGTATTTATATTTCGACGATACGAAATGAAAATAATACGTCGTATAATTCTGTTTTGAAAAAAGAATTAAGAAAGAAAATAAAAAAAAAAAAATAAAAATGAAAAAGAAGAGAAATTATCATGTTCATTTTTGAAAACGTCGTTAGGGTGGAGCGATGAGGATTATAAGAGAAAAAAAAAAATATAGGTAAGTGCTTGTTATCGTCTGGTTAATGTTTAATCATTCAAGAACTCCGAGAAGAATGTTTGAGATTTACGAGAGACAACAGCCACGTAGGTATATAAAAATTCTCTTCCTCGTTGTTTAAAACTTTAAAAAGTCTCTCCAGTGTTGATACAATTTCCTCCATTTTTTCCCCCATCCTTTTTTTTTTCTTTTTACTTTTCGTCTTCTTCTTCTTCTTCTTCGTCTTCCTTTTTATTTCCCTCCTTCATCCTCATTTATTTCCCCGTGGCAATGGTCTATTTAACTACGTTTACAACCTCCGATACATCGAACGTGAGGATAAAAATGCGCTCAGGATTTTTCCTTTACGTAATTTTCATGTCGTTAATCGGGAAAAAGGAAAACAAGAAAGGGAAAAAAAGATCGACGGAAAAAGAAAAAGGAAAAGAAAAAAAAAACGGGAAAAAAAGAAAAAGGAAAAAAAAATAGAGAGAGAAACGGTTAGTGTTAAATCGTCGGATCATTATACTTTCGAGATCTATAAAATAAACGATATCAAGATCGCGAATTATGATCTATCTCGGTAATCCAATTAACTGCATCCCGTTATGGAAATTCACTCGAGCATACATATATATTTATATATCTACTTACAGTTAACTCGTTCGGACTACGTTTATTTCTACAAAGGAAAAAATAAATAAATAATCGTATCGTGTTAGACCAATGCAACGTGTATTATATAAATTTATCTTCAATAATTCAGGACGAAATGTGCATACATACGTAGATGTATATGGTATATAATTTCTACGTTATACCAAATTTAAGATTTAATAAATCAACGCGAAAGGTTTTATCCTAAATATGTATGTACACAAATCCATATATATATATATATATATATATATATATATATATATATATATATATATAATGTTTTGAAAATGATAGAATGTCGGTTACAGGAATATGTAATAAGAAATATAGGATGTTTCATTAAATAATTTAAATTCGACCTGTAAAGTGGATTCCCATGATAATCGTCATATTAAATAATTATTATTACGGTGGGTCCCCTCATTGACGTCATACAATATTCGTCGGGAACAATTTATTTTTTGTTTCTTCTTTTCATTTCTTTTTTTTTTTTTTCTTCCTTACTTCCTTTCTTTTCTTTTCTTCGCACATGCATTACCCACAATTAGGGAAATAATCGCTCGTATATACATTCAAAGTGTCCATTTGTTTCATTTTTCTTTTTTCTTTTTGTTTCACTTGCGTAAATTGTACTTGAAAATGAAAAAGGATCACGTGGAATTTTAACCATTATAAATGTTAACTCGTTTCTTTTTTCTTTCTTTTTTTTATTTTTTTTTTTTTTTATTTCTTTTATTTTTTTTATTTTTTTTTTTTTTTTGAAGCATGCCACTCTTAATATAAACGGCTCATTTCGTTTCCTTTTTTTTTCTTCTTCTTCTTCTTCTTCTTAATATTTATATATACGCGCATATGAAATATATAAATACAAAATGTTATATATATATATATATATATTTATTTATTTATATAATGTAAAGAAATTAAGTAAATATGTTGGCGATATCAAAAAAGAAAATTAATTTTCTAGAGGAAAAAGCAGACGTGCTCGCTCGGCGGATCACTTGAAATATAATTACAACTTCGTCGCCATGGTTAATGGTATTGCTCGAATGAAAACTGCATTCAGTACGGACTAGTAATTATGCGAGCATTGTTACATAAATGTTATGAGAGGTACACTAAAGAGAATTCTCTCTCCTTCTCTCTCGAATTTAACAACATTTTCTTATTATCCCATGCATTTGCTTTTTCCTCCAGCCCTCATAAAAGTTTATTCGCGAATTTAATTTACTTCGCGTTAAAAAAAAAAAAAAAAAAAAAAAAAAAAAATAAGAAAGAATAGGATCCTTAATCGTGGTGAGGGGGTTTTGTCGAGGGGGATGGTGGTTGGGAGAGGGTAGGTGGGTTGATATTCGTTAATGGCAATATTTATAACCGGAAAGTTAATTGCTTTCGTTTGTGGTTTTTATTCTTCCTTTCTTTCTTTTTTTTTTTTGTTTGTTTTTTCTTTCAATTTTCGGTCGCGCGCTCGTCCAGAAGCAGAATTTTGCGCCGTCCGTTCGTAGCAAACACGTAGACGATCGGCCGTTGGAAAATGCGCGAATAGAACTTGGCATCGAAGGGGAACATGTTTATCTATAATTATCTTTCTCGCGTATAGGCGCCTATCATTATCCGTCTTTCCACTTTATTATACTATATTTAGCTGGTACGCCATATTTCCGCCTTTTATCTAGTTGCATACGAACAAACGTTATTAAAGTTTTAACCATCATCATCATCACCACCTATCTCTCTCTCTCTTTCTCTCTCTCTCTATCTCGCTCTGTCTTCGTATATCAATTTATCTTTTAAATCGATACACTTTATGACTTACGTTTCAATTTAAAATCTTTTACGAATTTACAATCGACACTTTTATTTACTCACACGAAATATAACAATAATAACGATAATAATAATAATAATAATAATAATAATAATAATAATAATAATAATAATAATAATAATAAAATAATAATTATGACGACGATATGACGATATGACGATAATGATAATTGAATTGGAATAGTTAGTTACGATCGATCGAGTCGAATCGACGATAACGAAAGCGTTCCGGTTAAGTTGGTTCTCTTTGATAGGAATCGATTGTCGGTTCGATTATTGAAAGCAAAGCGAAGCAAATTTTGATTGGATCTTTAATGGTCGAAGAAGTTGTATACCGATCGTCTCTATTCATCGACAAAGTTACGTACGTACGTAATATGCGCGCGAGCATATGTGTGCGTATATGTAATACGTACGTCGTTATCGATGTAGATCGAGTTCATACATATGTACCGTCTAGTTATCCGTCGTAGTCGTAGTCGTCGTCGTCATCATCGTTGTCGTCGTCGTCGTTGTGTCGGATAGATGGACCACGGGTTAAATCACATTTGCTTTTATGAATTCGAAGATTCAATTTATACGGGAACGAAATCGTTCGAGAATCCACGAGTCCGACGATACGAATCATTCAATTGTCGTAATTGACAATGATTAATATTCGTCATTTGCAAGATCTCACGTCGTATCGTTATTAATATTATTATCTTCTTACTCCTCTTTTTCTTTTCAAACGATACTAAAACTCATTAAATCGGTATCGTTAAAAAACAAGAAGAAAAAAAAAAAACAAAAAGGAATCTCGACGAATTTATATTACGATCGAAAGGATTTCATTTGTTATTCGATTGAAACGAATGTGTAGGTATCGCCGATGTCCGACTTAAAATCATGGAACTCGTTCGTTTTTATTATTTTTAACTAATATATATATATATATATATATAAATAGAAAAAAAAAGGTTGGAACAGAAGCGGAAGACGAAAGAGAACAGCTTCGAAGGGTTAGTACGTATCTGTGTGTATGACAAATGGTATATCATTAATCCATAGTTACACGTTTTCTATTTTATATAGATATTTGATCGAAATTGAAAATATGTATGTATGTGTATGCGTATATATATATATATATATATACATCTATATACGTATACGTACGTAGAGGTATTTGTACTTAGATAAAGATATACTATTTCCTCTTAGAGAAAGAGAGAGAGAGAGAGAGAGAGAGAAAGATGATATTCTAAGACGTGCTTTCACGGTTTCTCTTGGCACGATAAGCGCAAAATCCCGGTCCAATTAAACGTGGATTGTATTACGGATAGGTAAGTAAGACCGATCGATAAAGGGCAATTCTTGCGAAACCACCTTAGCCATAAGTTCCCTCTCTCTCTCTCTCTCTCTCTCTCTCTCTCTCTCTATTTCTCTTTCTCTTCCTTTACCCTTTAAATGCCGTACACGATACGGCTACTTTAAAAGCGTATATCGAGCGAGGCCTAAGTCTTACTTTGCTTTTTTACAAGCTATTATTACGGTTAAATGTGTATTATCGATTGTTAACTGATCGAAATGAATTTGTAAAATGAAAATTCTAGAGAGAGAGAGAGAGAGAGAGAGAGAGAGAGAGAACGAAAGCGGGCAACTGACACCGACAAACAAAATGAAAAGAAAAGAGGCACGTGTGTGTGTGTGTGTTTATGTGTGTGTGTGGTGTGTGCTTTGGTCGCGTTGGTACAAAGAGCATCGTCAGTCAGTTTGTGCATGCGATCGAATAAATGCATTTTGTTCGAACCTTCTTTTTTTTACTTGTTTCCTTTCTTTTTTTTCTCTCTTTTATTTGCTTTTGTTTGTTTGTTTGTTTGTTTTTGTTTGTTTGTTTTCTTTTTATTTTTGTTTATTTGCTCTTACCGGCATTGACGTCGACGATAACAAAAAGTAGATATGTCAATTTGACGAAAACGTATTATTTCGATTACTCTCTTTCGTCGTTCTTACGAACGAACAGAGGACACACTAATATGTCGTTTCCTCGGATTAAAGAGTAGGATGGGAATGGGAGTAAAAAAAGTAATAAAAAAGGACTATTAAAGTAGTTTTGCAGAGCCGCAAGATCATTTTTACGCCGATCGTTAATTCCTCGTCGTATACGTTTTATCGGAAAATAAAGCTCCCTGTTTTTTTTTTTTTTTTTTGTTTTTATTATAATAAGTTATATTACTCTCGAGTCTTCTTCTTCCACTTCCACTTCCTCTTTCTTCTTCTTCATCTTTTTCTCAATTTTTTCGTCCTTTTTTTTCATTCCATTCGTCCGTTTTCTTTCTCTTCTTTTATTCCTTTCTTTTTTCCCTTTCTTTCTTACCTCTTACAAATCCCGTCGTTTCGTCGAAACGGAAGCGGAGTTACGTTTGAAACGCAATTCTTATCTACTTTATGTCTATCCAATTTAGTAGGTTCTATCTAGACGCTAAAAAGGGAATCGGGACTTCATTAAAATTTATTTCAAGCACCGCATATAAAGCTTTGTAAGTACTTATCTCGAGTATACCGTCCTCTCTTATAAGAAAGGAACGTGTTTCGAAGCTAGTTCAAAAGGATAAGAGGAAATAAAGTCTTGCGATCTTTTTTCTTCCTCCCCTTCTTCTTCTTCTTCTTCTTTTCTACTTTATTTTTCTTTCTTTCTTTCTTTTATTTTCCTCTATCTTTTTCTTATCGTTAAACGTCGATTTCATTGCTCGAAATGAATTACGTGCAATTAATTAAATGAATATAATTAATGAGTTGGGAACGATTACGCGGATGTAATTCGTCACGTAGATTATTAGTTGCGTATCTATTATTTATTGAACTGTGTTTTTATTTTTTATTTTGAAAACTGTTTTATCGACCGCGGTGGAAAGTATTCTTTTTTATCGACAACCGGTAACTCTCGAATTTATTTACCGACACTATCGTTTCGCTTATCGACAGGTTCGTTCGTTCATTTTCGATAAATTTTCTAGTAGAAACTGTTTTATCATATACGCGGCGCGATAATTACTGTCGGTAACGTCGGACACACGGGACGTGTTTCTACTCGTTCTTTCCCTTATCGACATTCAGTTTCGATTAGTTACAAACATAACCTGGTTGTTACGTGCAAGGAAAAACAACATCAGGAGGATTAATAACGAATATAGAGATATGTCAGAGAATAGAAAGGATGATGCTTCCTTGGCGGAATTGTTTGAAAATGCATTTCGATTATATAATAATATTAATAAAACGGACGAGCCAACTAACAGTTCGAAGGTCCAGGTAATAATAATGAATTAAATGTTTTGTTTTATACATTCACTTTTGACGGTCGCGTATAAAGAATTTAATGCTTGAAACAAAATGCTCTTTATTATAAGTTTCTATAAATTTGTTGCTCGTATAGTCTGACATCAGGAAAGCAATGACTATGTTTGAAGATTTAACAAGATTCGTATCTCTAGTGGACATGTTCAGTGAAAATGAAACTATCGATGAAGTATCAACAGAACATCTGAAATATCTTCTATTGCCGGCTCTTCTCGGTACTCTTATCACCAAGATATGTGGTACTGAAGACAGAATGCATTTGGTCAAAGTAGCTGAGATCTATTTCGTTGATTTCCTTAAAAGAGTAAAAGCGTATGAGCTCACGGATATTAATATTCCCGAACCAAAAACGGAAGAAGATAATAATGGTGGCACTTCTAGCGACAGAGTGAAAAGTAACGCCGAGATGATCACGGAGATGGTAATTTCTGACGCTGATCAAAACGTAACGATAAATGAAATAATTTTAGTAATAATGCGTTTGTCCATTTTGTATGTTTCGTAGGTTTCACGTCGAAATACAAAGCTCCAAAGATATAAGGAACAGAAGGAATTAGAAACGTGTTTGGATGTCTTGCAAAAAAATATGGACAATCCGAATATCGATGAAGATTCTAAAAGGGAGTACTTCATAACCCTTTTGAAATTATACATAAATCAAACGATCGAGGAATTGAGTTCGATAGCTGCGGAGAAACCCATTTTGGAGCATATGCAGAAAGTTGGTCATTCGGAGACAATGACATCTCATCCTCCTCAAAAATTTAAATCCTCCAGTAGTAAACTACAACCAATTATCATCACACGAAACGAACTGCAAAAGAAAGTTTACGGTGCAGGATATCCTAGTCTTCCAGTATTAACGGTGCAGGAATTTTATAACCAAAGAGTTAAGGATGGAGAGTAAGTATCCGATTTATCTTTCTAAATAAGATTAAAACAACTTAATCAAATATGAAAAGTAAAAATAACTTAAATATTTTACTTTTTCAGTTGGCCAGATGCATCGGAACGTAATCAAATAAATTCGAGATGTTTGCAAGATTTGGCAATCCATGATAATGACGAAAATACACAACAGGATCTAGAGGATATAGAAAAGGAAGAAAAGACAGAGAAAGACGATCCGCAGCTTTTAGAACAAACCCGTGCTATGGATGAATACAAGGATATGCATCGTAGAGGATGGGGAAATCGTGCGAACAGAAGTTAAATCAATAACGTTGTATCGATATCAATCGCAAATAAACGAATTGTACGACAAAAATTAAAAAAAAAAAAAAAATGAAAAATACCTGTTAAGATTCTTTACTAATCTGCTAAAATATACATATAAATATCATACAAAACATTATATATTGTGCTATATGAATTTAAATTAAATAGTAATTCATTAAATGATAAAAATTGTAATATATTGTATCATATTATATTGCAACTTATTATAATTATTAAGTAGATATCGTTATTATTAACAAATACTATGATTTTGTATATGTAAATAATTAAAGTGAAAATAAATGTTTAATGTGAATAAAAATTCAATGTGTTCTGAGTTATTTCGAATAACATCTTATCCCGTATAGTTTAATCCTCATAATAGCACCATTTACGGGAAAAACATTGCGCTTTGTCCTACAGATAAAACACTTAATAGGAGAACATAAGTTAACAGGAGGTGGCACGGTTCCGCATGCCACCTCTTCGCACGTCATATGATCCTGATACAAATTCTGATTTATGGGAAAAATTTTTAAGTTGTCCGTAAATCGAATTTTTGAACAGGAGAACATAATGTAACAGGAGGTGGCACGCGGAATCGTGCCACCTCTTTGCACGTCATGTGATCCTGATACAAATTCCGATTTATGGGAAAAATTTTTAAGTTGTCCGTAAATCGAATTTTTGAACAGGAGAACATAATGTAACAGGAGGTGGCACGCGGAATCGTGCCACCTCTTTGCACGTCATGTGATCCTGATACAAATTCCAATTTATGGGGAAAAATTTCAGAGTAGTCCGTAAATCGAATTTTTGAACAGGAGAACATGATATAGCAGGAGGTGGCACGATTCCGCGTGCCACCTCTTCGCACGTCATATGATCCTGATACAAATTCCGATTTATGGGAAAAATTTTTAAGTTGTCCGTAAATCGAATTTTTGAACAGGAGAACATAATGTAAAAGGAGGTGGCACGCGGAATCGTGCCACCTCCTCGCACGTCATGTGATCCTGATACAAATTCCAATTTATGGGGAAAAATTTCAGAGTTGTCCGTAAATCGAATTTTTGAACAGGAGAATATGATATAGCAGGAGGTGGCACGATTCCGCGTGCCACCTCTTCGCACGTCATATGATCCTGATACAAATTCCGATTTATGGGAAAAATTTTTAAGTTGTCCGTAAATCGAATTTTTGAACAGGAGAACATAATGTAACAGGAGGTGGCACGCGGAATCGTGCCACCTCTTTGCACGTCATGTGATCCTGATACAAATTCCAATTTATGGGGAAAAATTTCAGAGTTGTCCGTAAATCGAATTTTTGAACAGGAGAACATGATATAGCAGGAGGTGGCACGATTCCGCGTGCCACCTCCTCGCACGTCATGTGATCCTGATACAAATTCCGATTTATGGGAAAAATTTTTAAGTTGTCCGTAAATCGAATTTTTGAACAGGAGAACATAATGTAACAGGAGGTGGCACGCGGAATCGTGCCACCTCCTCGCACGTCATGTGATCCTGATACAAATTCCAATTTATGGGGAAAAATTTCAGAGTTGTCCGTAAATCGAATTTTTGAACAGGAGAATATGATATAGCAGGAGGTGGCACGATTCCGCGTGCCACCTCTTCGCACGTCATATGATCCTGATACAAATTCCGATTTATGGGAAAAATTTTTAAGTTGTCCGTAAATCGAATTTTTGAACAGGAGAACATAATGTAACAGGAGGTGGCACGCGGAATCGTGCCACCTCCTCGCACGTCATGTGATCCTGATACAAATTCCGATTTATGGGAAAAATTTTTAAGTTGTCAGTAAATCGAATTTTTGGACAGGAGAACATAATGTAACAGGAGGTGGCACGCGGAATCGTGCCACCTCCTCGCACGTCATGTGATCCTGATACAAATTCCAATTTATGGGGAAAAATTTCAGAGTTGTCCGTAAATCGAATTTTTGAACAGGAGAACATGATATAGCAGGAGGTGGCACGATTCCGAGTGCCACCTCTTCGCACGTCATATGATCCTGATACAAATTCCGATTTATGGGAAAAATTTTTAAGTTGTCCGTAAATCGAATTTTTGAACAGGAGAACATAATGTAACAGGAGGTGGCACACGGAATCGTGCCACCTCTTTGCACGTCATGTGATCCTGATACAAATTCCAATTTATGGGGAAAAATTTCAGAGTTGTCCGTAAATCGAATTTTTGAACAGGAGAACATGATATAGCAGGAGGTGGCACGATTCCGCGTGCCACCTCTTCGCACGTCATATGATCCTGATACAAATTCCGATTTATGGGAAAAATTTTTAAGTTGTCCGTAAATCGAATTTTTGAACAGGAGAACATAATGTAACAGGAGGTGGCACGCGGAATCGTGCCACCTCCTCGCACGTCATGTGATCCTGATACAAATTCCAATTTATGGGGAAAAATTTCAGAGTTGTCCGTAAATCGAATTTTTGAACAGGAGAATATGATATAGCAGGAGGTGGCACGATTCCGCGTGCCACCTCTTCGCACGTCATATGATCCTGATACAAATTCCGATTTATGGGAAAAATTTTTAAGTTGTCCGTAAATCGAATTTTTGAACAGGAGAACATAATGTAACAGGAGGTGGCACGCGGAATCGTGCCACCTCCTCGCACGTCATGTGATCCTGATACAAATTCCAATTTATGGGGAAAAATTTCAGAGTTGTCCGTAAATCGAATTTTTGAACAGGAGAACATGATATAGCAGGAGGTGGCACGATTCCGCGTGCCACCTCTTCGCACGTCATATGATCCTGATACAAATTCCGATTTATGGGAAAAATTTTTAAGTTGTCCGTAAATCGAATTTTTGAACAGGAGAACATAATGTAACAGGAGGTGGCACGCGGAATCGTGCCACCTCTTTGCACGTCATGTGATCCTGATACAAATTCCAATTTATGGGGAAAAATTTCAGAGTTGTCCGTAAATCGAATTTTTGAACAGGAGAACATGATATAGCAGGAGGTGGCACGATTCCGCGTGCCACCTCTTCGCACGTCATATGATCCTGATACAAATTCCGATTTATAGGAAAAATTTTTAAGTTGTCCGTAAATCGAATTTTTGAACAGGAGAACATAATGTAACAGGAGGTGGCACGCGGAATCGTGCCACCTCCTCGCACGTCATGTGATCCTGATACAAATTCCAATTTATGGGGAAAAATTTCAGAGTTGTCCGTAAATCGAATTTTTGAACAGGAGAACATGATATAGCAGGAGGTGGCACGATTCCGCGTGCCACCTCTTCGCACGTCATATGATCCTGATACAAATTCCGATTTATGGGAAAAATTTTTAAGTTGTCCGTAAATCGAATTTTTGAACAGGAGAACATAATGTAACAGGAGGTGGCACGCGGAATCGTGCCACCTCTTTGCACGTCATGTGATCCTGATACAAATTCTAATTTATGGGGAAAAATTTCAAAGTTGTCCGTAAATCGAATTTTTGAACAGGAGAACATGATATAGCAGGAGGTGGCACGATTCCGCGTGCCACCTCTTCGCACGTCATATGATCCTGATACAAATTCCGATTTATGGGAAAAATTTTTAAGTTGTCCGTAAATCGAATTTTTGAACAGGAGAACATAATGTAACAGGAGGTGGCGCGCGGAATCGTGCCACCTCTTTGCACGTCATGTGATCCTGATACAAATTCCAATTTATGGGGCAAAATTTCAGAGTTGTCCGTAAATCTAATTTTTGAACAGGAGATTATAACTTACCTGGACGTCATGTGATCCTGTTACAAAGTCAGATTTGCCGGAATATCTTCGGACAATCCACAATTTTGATTTTTTATTAGAAGAATATAACTTACCTGTAGGTGGTTCGTTTTTTTCGCTTCGTCGAAATTGAAATGTTAAGGGCAATTTTGAGGAAAAGGATAACAATGGTAGGTTTTAATAGATGACACTGCATTTTTATTTCTTTTAAATTATATTTATTTTTATTTTCATTGATATTTCATAGTAATACAACATAATATATTTTAATATAATATAAAATAATATAATATTATACGATATAACGCAATATATTACAATATAATACGATACAACGCAATTCGATATAGAATACAATATAATATAATATAGTGTAATATAATACAATACATATATAATATAATTTTATAAAACGTAACTTATAAATTTAATATATTAAGCTATATAAGTATATGTAAAAATTTAGTATATATAATTTTTTATGTCATTTATTTGCAAAAAACGAGAATAAACTAATGGGTTTTTCTTCACTAAAATTTGGGTATGTATATATATATATTATGTACACCCTGTATTCTGATATTAATCGATAAAGTAGGAATCTTGAAACCATGATATTTTTTTTAGTGCGCAGAAGAAGGATATATTGTCAGATATTCGAGATTCAAGGATATCATTGTGTTCTTTGTTCGTAATAATGTGATATAAGACAAGTTATTTTTCGTTTACTTCAATTAACGTTGAAATAATTTACGATACATCATATTATTATGCTTTGCTTCGTGATAATGTGACGAAATTGAAAAGTATAATTTTGTTTCGATAGTGAAATTAAAATTACATTAATTTGTAGTAATATATGTTTAAGTATTTTCTCTTGTTTCTTTGGAAATTGGTGAAATTATGATAAATTATAATGTAACAATTTTATGCGAAGTTATTCTTTACTTTATTTTGTGTAGTTAGGTTAGATAAAAAGTTTCTCTATTTATGTACAAACATTTATGTGTTTCATATTTTAATTATAATTTCAAATATTCGAATTGTTGATTAATCTCTTAGATTCCACTATCGGGACGCTGGTGACAATATTAACATTTATGAATTTTGAAGCATGATGTTATATTTTAGTTCATTGATCTTGCAACCGTCACTTTCTCTAAGAATTTCCTCTGCGACAGCAGTATCAATAACTTATATCGTTTATATTCGACTGGAATATTATTTAGTTGATAATCGTCGCCTGAAATAAAAAAATCTTGTGATATTTCTGTTATATTTTTTTTATCTGACCGAAGTTCAAATATAATATTGTTTCTAAAAATATCATTTTATCTATATCCATTTATCACTTTTTTATTATTACTAGTTTATTACTACAAGCTATAATTGAATCATTCCTTCTTATTAAATATCTCATTGAAGAATAAACTTGGCAGAAAAGTAATCGATGCTCATAAGGCGTTATGTTTTATTATTTTCTAGATGTCTGAACATATAACAGAAATTGTTTGATTGCGATGACCTGACTTAATCAGTAAAAGTAGCATGATAAGGGAAGTCATGTTTTGATAAACTCACACGATATATATATATATATATATATATATATATATACATATACATATACATATATACATATATACTTATGTAAAATATCAAAGAGAGAAGCTACATGTATAATTTAGTCAGTGGCATATTGTCAATCTCGAGCTAATCGAGTTTGGAATAGAATGAGAAAACAATAATCATTTGATGTACGGTACAATATGCTTCCAAGATTAAGAAAAATATGTCGTTTTTACACGATAGTCGTCACGATCATAATTATTGTCGGAGTATTTATAGTTTGGTCGAAAAGCAAACAGAAATCCGAGGATAGATCTAATGACATTGCCTCGTTAAGGTGAGTAACATTTTTCCTTAATTATGTATTATTCAATGATAGATAATTAATTGTCGTTATTTAATTTTAGACTTCTGAATGATAGACAAGATTATTTAGATCGTCGGGGTATTCAAGTGGTAGTAGGTCATTACATAGGAGATTCCGTTGATCCATTGAAAACTCCTAACATTACAAAAGGTAAATCGAATATTTTCATTGCCGTCAAACTGTGTACAATTATACACACACACACACATACACATATATACATATATATATAATTTATATTGTTTGCGTGTTTTAGATATTATTAATAAAAATATGTTCGATCCTCGTCCGTTCGAAGGTATAAACGGGGAACCAGTTATAATACCATCTAAGGATTTCATAAAAATGCAACAGCTCTATCAAATAAATCGTTTCAATTTAATGGCGAGCGATAGAATACCATTAAATCGTTCTTTACCCGACGTAAGAAAAAAGAGGTAGGTAATAGGTCATAATATGCGATATAATAATGCATAACTTATTATCGTTATCCTTTTTTATTCTTGTGTGTGTGTTTTTCTTTTTTTTTTTCCCCATTCATCATAAGATGTATTACGAGGTATGCGAATTTAGTCGATCTTCCGAGAACGTCGATAATCATAGTATTTCATAATGAAGCATGGAGTACATTATTGAGGACAGTTCATAGTGTCATTAATAGATCACCTAAAAAATTATTAGAAGAAATAATACTCGTCGATGACGACAGCGATAGAGGTAATAATTACGAATTATCATAATGAAAATATAAATATACTTGATATATACAATATATATATATATATATATGTGTGTGTGTGCGTGTGTGTATATAAACGTAATTTTATGTTTTCTATAATTAGAATTTTTAAAAAATCCATTGGACGAATACGTGAGGACGTTGAGCGTTGAAACGCGAGTGATACGTTCAGGGAAACGTGTAGGTTTGGTGAATGCCAGACTTTTAGGAGCGAAAGAGGCCAAAGGTGAAGTAATCACTTTTCTCGATGCCCATTGCGAATGTACGGTTGGTGGGTAAGCCTTATGCAAATTAGATCGCGTCGATTGTCGCGAATAACGATTAAAATATTACCAACTGTACACTGTTTCGATGTAATCGGTATATAATTGTTACATTCGTAGGATGGTTGGAACCATTGTTAGAGGCGGTAGCAAAAAACAGGACTCGCGTGGTATCTCCTGTTATCGACATTATAAACGAAGATACGTTCAGTTATGCACGGTATACTTTTTTCCTTAAATCAAATCAAATGTATTAATAAACATCGTCGTATGCCGATTGATGCTATCCTTTTTTATTTTTTCTGTTTTTATTTATTTATTTTTTTTTGATGATCGTTGAACAGATCGTTGGAACTACATTGGGGCGCGTTCAATTGGGATTTGCACTTTCGTTGGTTGACACTGAACGGTCGACTATTGATGGAGAGACGCGAGAACATGGTCGAACCATTCAGAACGCCCGCAATGGCCGGTGGATTATTTTCCATGGACAGAGATTATTTTTTCCGATTGGGCAGTTACGACGAAAAAATGCGGATATGGGGAGGTGAAAATTTAGAACTGTCCTTTCGGGTCTGGCAATGCGGCGGTAGCATAGAGATCGTTCCTTGCTCGCACGTCGGCCATCTTTTTCGAAAATCATCGCCGTACACGTTCCCCGGTGGCGTCGGCGAAATACTCTATGGAAATCTTGCCAGGGTGGCCTTGGTGTGGATGGACGAGTGGGCCGAATTTTATTTCAAATTCAATCCCGGTGAGATACGTATTCCTTTCCCTTACCCTTTTCATCGAATCTCAATTAATTCCTTTGACGACGATATCGATCCGTTCGCGATCAATTCTTTTCTTCAAATTATTAGAGGAGAACGGTGTACGATATTATACTCTTCTCTTTTTCTTCTTCTTCTCTCTCTCTCCTTTTTATGTTTTTTTTTTTTTTTTTTTTTTTTTATACAATTATCAAAGCGTAAAATGTTGAATTATTATTGATCGTCATCATTTTATAACACAGAGGCGGCCAGATTAAGGGACAAGCAGGAAATTAGATCGAGATTGGCATTGCGAGAGGAATTAAAATGTAAGAACTTCGAATGGTATTTGGACAACGTCTGGCCCGATCACTTTTTCCCAAAGGATAATCGATTTTTCGGCAAGGTCCTCCATCGGCAATATCTTGTTTTTTAATCCTTCAAAGAAAAAAAAATTATATATAATATATATATGTGTATGTATGTGTGTGTGTATATAATCGAAGATAATTTCGTACGTAGATCGTACACGTGGTCACAAGGAAATGCATCATGCGTCCTCTGTCAAAAGCTTCGTACTCACAGCCTTCGGCTTATGCCCTTCTCGAGCCGTGCCTGTCGCGTAAGATTCTTGCTCAAATGTTCGTCATGACTAAAACCGGCGTAGTGATGACGGACGAAAGCGTTTGCTTGGATGCACCTGAACGCGACACGTTACATACAAGGCCAAGAGTTAAGATAATGGCCTGCAATGGTCTCGATAAACAAAAATGGCGATACGACGAAAAGGTAAGATCAATGAAAATTATATATAAATAGCATTCGAAAGATTCTCTTTATAAATAATTTCTCTATAATATATATATATATATATATATATATATATATATATATATATATATCATTATACGAACCCTTTTTCAAATTATGATTATGAAAGTCGTCTTCTAAATGATTTTTCTATAACGACGAAAGAACATTAGGAATAAAGAATAAGTATACATATTTTGTTCTTAAAGAAAAATAAATAAATAACTTAATTAATAATTCATTCATTCCTTTACATAATTTTAATAATTTTAATAATAGCGGTAGAACGTTTCAAATGAATTTAGATCATTACTTTCATAATCATCACTCAAACGAAGGATAATGATTTATTTATCTTCTTCTTTTTCTCTCTCTCTCTCTCTCTCTCTCTCTCTCTCTTTTATATTTTAGAAAAGAACAATTTTACATACGTCATCTGAAATGTGTCTTCAATATATGGCCGATACGAAGGAGGGTCTTGTAATAGCAGATTGCAATGGAAACGTCGAACAGCAATGGTCATTGGAATCCATCCCATGGAAATAATCATCAGTATTTTTTCTTTTTTTTTTTTTTTCTTCTCACCATATCAATTATCGCAACGTAATTTTCCTTCTTTTTATTTTTTTTTTTTTTTTTTTTTTTTTTTTTTTTAAACCGACGTAACATTTTCGATAATATTTTCAATTTCCTCAAACCTCTGTTTTACGGATAACTTTAACCTACTAATAAGACTGACTTTCATATAAGAAAAAGTAAAAAAAAAAATATATATATATATAGAAGAAAGAAAGAAATAAAAGAAAAAAAATTTGTTAACAAGATTTTGAAATTAAATGTACAATATAAACACGTCTATTAATATTAATGGAGACTATTTATTTTTCGAATTTAATTAGAAGAAGAAGAAGAAGAAGAAGGTTTATCGATTTTAAGATTTTCAGAGTAATAAATATAAACAATATACACGATTAATTATCAAGGATTGAGAAACATGAATGTGTTACACGCGTTTGCTATTTATATATATATATATATATATATATAAAACAGAGCAAAAAAATCAAAAAAAGAACAAACAAACAAACAAATAAAAAAAAGCAGGACATTTCCGTGTCATCGAGTTAACATCCCGCGAATCTCGTCGATAAATGGAGACAAATGTGTCCGTGAGAAGAAATAGAATGAGTGTGCACAGCATCCGAAGGTAACAATTAACGATGTTTTCTTTCAACAAACGTAGATGAGACATTGGCGTTTATAAATATACCTAGTTAGAAGAGTTCTCTTATCGATTATCGTATTTTTCTATCGGCAATTATATATATATATATATATATTTTTTTTTTCGATGAAATATACAGATATTTTTCAAGAACTATCAGTAGGTTTAATTAGAGATATCAACGATATTTCAAGTTCGAGATCGAGATACCATAGTTAAATCGTGAAATTAACATTACAAACACAGTCAGGCTCAACAAGTTCAACGAAGGACAACCGTAAAACACAACTATTCTCGATGACACCGTTCTTCCACTAAGGAATTGTTCGATCGATCTAATTAGGATTAAATTTATTCGTGAGAGAGGTGGAAAAAAAAATAGAAAAAGAAGAAAAAAAAAAAGAAAGAAAATGACGTTGCAGCCTTTGCCTTTAGCCCGTGAGCTCGAAGGAGAAGGAGGAGGTGAAGGAGGAGGAGGAGGAGATTATCCTACGTCATTTCAAGATAAAATTGACGTTAAACGAAGCGTTATATTGTCATTCGCGTTAAGATCGAACGGCGTTCCTTCCATATATCTGGGTCAAAGTCACGTCCTCGTCGAGGCCAAAGAGCCCCCTCTCCCCACCTTAGCCCGAGGCCTATTTTCCTTGTCCGCGAGATCCGAGATCACCTCCAGGCCAAGTTTGGCAGAGATGTACGCTTTGCTGCTGATCCGCTGCTGATACGCTCGCACGCTCATCTCTAACACGTTCTTACATACTATATGTCAATACAGTAAGGAGGAGGTCGATTCATCGACGACGACACAACGAACGAAGGAACGAATTATCGCGATCGTGCAAATTCATTGTCGTTTATTTATTTAACAATTCGTTTCGTATCGCTTTAAGAACGTTTTTATTTCTTCTCCTTCCTTTCTTTTTTTTTTTTTTTTTCATTGGCTATTAAACGTCGAGAGAGTTTGACGATTAAAGAATATCTAAAGAATATTCTATAGGCGTAACAAATAATAAAAAGTGTATTAATATAATAAATAAATTAGTAATAGATATATAATATAAAGTGATTTAATAAAATAATAAAAAGTGATTCACAGAGAGGTCTGATGATATATTTTGGAACGAAAGTTGTCTAAATTTTTTTCTTTTCTTTTGTCTTTTTTTTTTTCCTTTCCTTTCCTTTCGAACGCTATTCCCTAATATATGCGAAACGTTAACGGCAAACGCGTTCAATTCGATCGAGTAAAAAATTTGTTTCATGTCCTTTTTAAGTTTATTTTATTTTATTTTATTTTATTATTTTTTTTTAATTAATCGCAACCACACGAATTCATTGTCATTTGTTTATTAAATCGTTCGATTCGCGAGGTACGTTTTCTTTTTCTTTTTTCCTCGATCGTGCATATAAAATGTTATTATATCGGTTAAAAAATTTGTAAGATTAATTACGAGTCGTCTCGTGTACATCCATTTTGCTTTTAGGGCTTATCAAAGACCGATCACGTAGCGTCAAGTCTGCACGGACAGACCGTTCCGGTTCTCACACACCTTTTTGACCCTATGACCCTTGTTAACCGAGAACGCGTAATACTTTTTTTCCCACATTAATAATAACATCTTCTACCATGCAGGTTTCGTCTTTTTGAGAAAAGAGATGATCTCATATAACAGTGGACCAAATATTTCTTTTTTTTTTTCTTTATATATGTGTGTGTGTGTGTGTGAATAAAATTCTGTATAAAATTAACAAAAAGGGGGCAGAGAGAAGAGCACGACGTTCTTTTCCATAAAAAAAAAAAAAAAAAAAAAATACGACGATTTCTTAAAACAAATGTCATTTTATATATATATATATATATATATATATATATATATATATATATTTATATATAGAAAATATGTATATATATATATTTTTTTTTAATCGAATATTACATATTGACATATATACAGTCACTATTACGCTACATAACGTATGAATTACGTATCATCTATAAACTTAATTACGGATAATAGGAGTAAAATTGGAAATATAGGATGATCGGGATTAGTGGGAGTGACTTCGGAGAAGAGAAAATTCAATGATCTGAATTTTTTTTTTCTTTTTTTTCTTTGTTTTTGTTTCTCTCTAAATATCTTGTCCCAAAATTTTTACGAAAAATTCATCCTGTTTGGATTGATAATACATATCTCTCCGTGATTCGTCATTTCTTTCTCCATTTTTGTACCCGTACATATATATATATATATATATATATATATATATATATATATATATATGTATGAACAAACCAATCTTCATCGTTAACAAAAAATATCCATGATATGTATGTACATAGGACCTTTTAATTACGCGTTAATTAAATCGCATTAATTGTTCCGTATTAACATATGTACAACGTGTCTCTCATAATGTTATTATTAACACATTGTTGACCGTTTATAAATTATATGCAAACAGTAATGTTACACAAGGTAATACTCATTGATGAAAATTCTAATCATTATTGAAATATTTTTTTATCTTCTTCTAATTTAAGAAAATATTGTCAATCTCGTAATTAATCAATTAAACGATAAACAAGACCATTCATTATAACGAATTATACAATTTCATATTTTAATGATGACATAAGTTTGCATATATGTACATATATGCTGACGTATGTATACTCCTGACTCGGTCAACAAGGTGTTATAATAATAATAATAATAATAATAATAATAATAATAATAATTATAATAATTATAATAATAATAATAATTATATATATATATAAAATTGAAAAATAAAACGAAATAGAGGACCATTCGTCATCGTTATAATTTTTAATAATGATAAGTCATCTCTCGAAGCTAATCGTCCTTCGAGGACTAAAATTAATAGTATGTATTTATATATATATATGTGTGTGTGTGTGTGTGTGTGTGTAGTAGTAGTAGTAAAGTCGTAGTAGTAGTAGTAGTAGTAGTAGTAGTAGTATGTATAAAGAAAAGAAGGCACGTTCATTGCGTACTCATTGAACACTTAAAAAGCCGAGTGTTTTTTTTTCTTCCTTTTTGTCTCTCAAAAAAAAAAAAATAAAACTCTCGGCGCCCTTAATATCTACTTTGCAAACTAATAATGGTAACAGACGCGACGCGTCGTCTCTATATAAGTTTATTTATTTATTTCGTTTGCTATGCGTCTAAATTGTTTCTCATTTTTATCTATAAGTACACGTACGTATTTAAAATCGGTAACCTCAGTGAAATCACAATCGTGGTATAATTCGTGAATTATTTATATATATATACATACATATATATATATATATATATATATATATATATATATATATGTATATATAATTAATATTAGGAGAGAGAAGAGTTGATTATTTTCCATACGAAGATAGAGATAGAGATGACAATAATATCGTTTTCTTTCCTTTCTTTCTTTCTTTCTTTTTTTTTTTTTTGATGACGACGATGACGGTAATGAGGACGACGATTAAAAACTGATCGAGGATTTCGAACGATCTAGAACGTTCTGGATCACCAAAGAAAAGGAAAATTTTCTATATGGCTCCTATCGATAGGAGATTGATGAGATCGGTTTAATCGACGATTATACAAAATGATCTCGAATGATCTATGACGTTTCAGAATATCGAGGAACGAAATCAATTTAAATATATATATATATATATATATATATATATATATATATATATATATATATACGTTTCTCTTTCAACGATGATTTAAAATGATCTCGAATGAACTAGAATGATCTAGGACGTTCTAGATTATCAATGAAAGAAATAAGTTAAAACTGCATACATACAAACATACATACATACATACATACATACATACATACACACACACATAAATATATATGCATATGTTGTAAATATTAAGATCGTGATATATTTCTCTGCGGTGGATGATTTTAAAAAATGATCTCGAATAATCTTGAATGATTTTACTCGCGAGCTGTCGCAACGCAATACAGTTCCTTTTTTTTTTACACACTCACACACATACACACACACACACACACACATATATATATGTATGTATATACGTATATAATATATAGTTTTTTCTTTTCCTTTCTTATTTCATTTTTTTTCTTTTTTTTTTCTTTTTAATCCTTCATCTTCATTTTATATCCTCTACGATCAAACTTTCTTCGTGTTTCATTGAGAATAATCACATTAAAGATCGCAGGAAAAGCGATTTCCAGGCTTCGAGAACCGATCGATGAAATCGCTAACTCTCTCTCTCTCTCTCTCTCTCTCTCTCTCTCTCTCTCTCTCTCTCTCACTGTTTGAACGTGGGGCTGCCGACATGACTCTCGCTCGACGTGGCTCCTTTATTGCGTTTCACTTTCGCGATGAGCTTACCCGTCCGATCGGGGCGTGGCAAAAGTGTAACGCAAGAAAGGTCCGAGGCCATCGACTGAGATCGTATGCGTGAGTCGAGAAAAACAGGGCCTGCCATCCTCCTCTCTCTCTCTCTCTTTCTCTCTCTCTCTCTATCTCTCTAAAAGATTTCTGTCGATTTCCACTCGACGTTCGCGACCTCGCACGATCTTTCAATCTTCCTTCCTTTCTTTCTTTCTTTTTCTTTTTCTTTTCTTTTCTTTTATTATTTTTTTTATTCCCTCCGTCTCTCTCTCTCTCTCTCTCTCTCTCTCTCTCTCTCTCTCTCTCACGCAAGCTCTCTACGTTCTTCGATTTCTTATTATCTTTTATATATTATTATTATTACTGTTAATTTTTGTTGTTGTTATTATTATTATTCCTTTTTTATCACTCTATATGGTCGCTGTAGGATGGACGCTAGACGAGGAACAACAATAACAAGTATCTTTTTATTTTTGTCTTTCCTTTCTTATATCTTCTGTCCGAGTTAGAATTTATCTTGTTCCTCTCTTTCTCTCTCTCTCTCTCTCTCTCTCTTTCTTCGACGCAAAGATGAAATTAGCGATATAATCGTTAATCTCGTACAATTCATACCTCGTATCCCATATATATATATATATATATATATATATATATATATATATATATATATACGATTATACAAAACGATCTCGAATGATCTATAACGTTTCGGATTATCGACGAACGAATATATATATATATATATATATATATATATATATATATAATTTAACAATCGCGAGTCATCGTTAGATCGTTAGAGGTTAATCGAAGTTAAAAGAGATCTTCTGTGCAAAAGGTCTAACGGCTTCTAACAAAACGTTATATCCATCGACACCCATGTTCTAGTATCTAATACTCCGATAGAGAAACTCTATGTAGAAAGTTAAAGGATCCATTCGCGATTAATTTGAAAATAACAAGAAGATGAACGAAGAAAAGAAAGACAGACAGACAGACAGACAGACAGAGAGAGAGAGAGAGAGAGAGAGGTGAGGGAAGGAAACAAGACGAAAGGGAGATAAGAAATAGTTGATTGGCATCGATTTGTGTCGATATGAAATATGAATCATTCGAGATGAAAAACATAGCACATCGCGTACATCGTAGAACTCCCGTCGATGACAACTCGGATTAGAATTTTCTTTTTTCTGTTCGTTCTTTTTTTTTTTTCTTTTTCTTTTAACCTTTTCTCGAAACACGTATAATAAAACGCGCCATGGCTTTTCTCGTCCTCCTTCTTCTTTTCTTTTTTCGTTGACTTTACGTTTCGTTGATACTATTTTCCCAACCGTTGATCATCGTCATCGTCATCGTCATCGTCATCGTTATCGTCATCGTCCTCGTCGACGTTATCGTCATCATTATTATTATCGTCGTCGTCGTCGTCTTGGTCGTCATTATTATCGATCGTCATCGTCGTGATCATGTCAACAGGAAATGTTTTTCCTACGTTGTCACTCCTACCACTCCATAATTAATAAACGTTATAATTATTAAGCGAGAGCGAGCCAGCCGGCCAACCCAGTCGACTCAATTCAAATCAAGTCAACCTGCCTAACTTGATTTATAAATAATGTTATACCTTTTTCTTTTTTACCGTCTATTCATCCGTCTGTCTCTCTTTTCTTTTCTTTTTTTATATCTACATATATATATATATATATATATATATATATATATTTACTTATTTCTTTCATTTCTTTTTGTTTCCTTTCCCTCCCCCCCCTCTCTCTTCGCACAAGACAAACTGCTATCGCAAATTACGTTCGAGCGTTCTATAAAATTCACTTTCTAGATCGTAAAATCGAGTAATAATCGTCCCTCCCGCTCGTCTTATTCCGTAGGAACCAATCTCGTTTCTTCCTTTATCATCGTCCTTCTCTCTCTCTCTCTCTCTCTCTCTCTCTCTCTCTCTGTCTCTCTCTCTCTCTCGATCGACAAAGCGATAATTAACGTATATGCCGGTCGTGCGTTTATATATCAGTAATACGTATGAGTATACGAGTATTCAATATCGATCCTAAATACAATGTACATCGATATCGATCGAGTTTCACGAATAAAAAAAAAAAAAAAAAGAAAAAATTGTATATTTACCTACAACACTTTCGTACCGGTAATATAACAACGATCTATACGAGGTCTATTATCATATATATAGCTTTCTATGTAATATAATAAAAACGAAATACATATATATATATATATATATATATATATATATGTATATATATAATGGCTCAAATGAAGGGGTGGGGTTCAGAATCGTTTGTAAATACGTAACTAATTACCCTTGCACCGAGTCGTACTCCTTAAAACTCGCTCGATCGTAGAGAAGCGAGCAGCAGGTTTTATCGCGCCGTTCATAATAATCTCGCAATTGCGACAGCATCCGCGATGAAAGAGGAAACTCTACTTTACTCTACTCTATTCCACACTCTCGTAGATTTCGAAAGCTAAACTCGAAGAATTTTCTCCTTCCTAATCTGTATTTCCCGTTTTTCTCTTTCTCTATCCATCTCTCTCTCATCTCTCTCTCTCTCTCTCTCTCTCTCTCTCTCTCTCTCGTCTCTTTTTATACTCAATCGATTTCGCGTTATCGATTTCCGCTCGATTCTCTCCGCGAGCTAATCGAGATATACTTATTTACATTATATATATATATATATATATATATATATATATATATATATATATATAAGTAGTTAAAAGGCACAACGTGATTGGTTATTCTCACGAAAGTTCGTAAACACCATTTCGACTGTCCATTTCTATCATTCGGTGAATGTAGTTCGATATTAATTGAAAACAAAAAAAAAATATATATATATATATGTATACTTCGTTTCGATCTCTACGATCTCTTATAGATTACATATATATATACACATACATACATATGTATACATATATATATAATTTATAATCAATAAATTGAATATTTGTCGTTCGTTCGTTCTCATACAGTCGATCCCAATCGTTGTCGATTCGTTTTACCCCGCTAAAAATTAAGCGAGGATATATATATATATATATATATATATATATATATATATATATATATATATATATATATAAGCTTAGCGCGAGAACGAAAAAGGAAAATATAAAAGGGCGACAAAATCATTCAGGTATTGTTTCCAGGTGACAATGGCGGCGAATTGACGTCCCTTTGTTCCTCCTGGACGCTCTCCGGTCTGCTCGTTGTACTGCTCGACCTCGAGCTAAGGTTGTCCCGATCGCTGAAATAAGACGAGTCGCCTCTCTTCTCTTCCAACTGCAATTGTTGTTTGTCGCTCCTAAAATCGTCCTGGGCGTGACCCAATAGACCCGGGAAATATGGTATGCCGCCCTGCCTCTGTGACGTTATCTTCCCCATGAAACTTCGTATCTCCTCGAAATACGAATCGTCGGCCCTTGGCAATTGTCCGTGATACCTCGATCTAACCTCGTCCAATATCGTAGGGCCGTCAGCGTCGTGTTTCTTCAAGTGTCTATCCAAATTCGTTTGTTGTCCGAAGCATCTCTCGCACAATGGACACTTGAACGGTTTCTCCTTGTTGTGAATGTTTCTAACGTGGCGCTGTAGATTACTCGAGATGCTGAAGCTCCTCTCGCAGTATTTGCATTTGTACGGTTGCTCGCCGGTGTGAGTTCTAAGGTGTCTCGTAAGATTCGCCGAACGTGGGAATACCTTGCCGCAAAATTTACACGAGTATCTGTCCTTCGGCTTGAGACCGGCTTGAACGGTGATCGAATAGGGCGGTAGGCTGGTTGTTGTGGTGGTTTGTTGCGATTGCTGTTGTTGCGATTGCGATTGCGATTGCGATTGCTGTTGTTGCTGTTGTTGTTGCTGTTGTTGTTGTTGCGGTTGAGATTGATTGTTACCAAGTTGTTGAGCCGATTGATGCGGTTGTTGATTGTTATTGGTATTAGCGTTAACGGTGGTAGTGGTAGCGTTGATACCGATCGGACTTGGTACTCTTGCGTTTAGTTGGGAGGAAGACGACGAGGAGGTCGAGGAGGAAGTAGTAGATGAAAATCTATTAGGCGGTAATGGTACCATAGTAGGTAGCGCTCTAACCTGAATCTTCGGTAGATCCGTCACGGTTGAATTATGATGATGCGATCTGTACATAGCTTCGAGTACCAATGGATGGACGGCATGGTGTTGAGGGAATAGGACCGTGTGATAAGGTAAACTACCACCACCACCACCACCACCACCACCACCACCGCCACCGCCACCGCCTCCGCCACCAACACCACCGCCAAGACTGTTCTGATTGAGAACCTCTATCTCATTCTGATTCTCGTCCCTGAGTCTTTCCTTCTTATGATCGACACGTAGATCGAGAGGCTCGCAATCGAGTTCATCTAGTTGATGAGGTTGCGGTGGTCTCGCAGCGGGACTCATGTGTGGCTGTTGTTGTTGTTGTTGTTGCTGATGTTGATGATGATGATGATGTTGGTGATGATGTTGTTGGTGATGGTTCAAGGTCGGACTTGATAGACCACGGCCATGTCCATGACTGAGATCGTACGGTAATTCCTCGACGTCCGGTACTCTAACGCTCAATGGATAAATACTCGCCTGCTTCGGGCTTATGTGGCCCGGCATCTTTCGAGGACTCGAGTCCTTCTCCCGCATGGCTGGAGGATATTTCGGGTCGTGCAGCAACGTCGGGGGTAAGGTGATGCTACCGAGGTATCCACTCATCACACTGCTTCTGTCACCCTCGGCCTTGCTCCGTCTCTCTGCTCGGGGTGACCTGTTTCGAACATATTACAAAAAGTAACGTCATTATTTAATATATATATATATATATATATATATATATATATACATATATGTACATACATATATATCTCCTTCGTGATAATTATTTCATATTGTCGATATGATACATGCAAGTATATAGCGTGCTATATATAGCGATGGTATATAAATTTCAAAATTATTATAACTGACCAGGTTATTCGACGATACTTTCAACTTTCTTTCTCATGCCCTGACAAAACGCCATTGTTAAAGTACAGAGAATGGTACTCAGAAAGAGAAAGAGAGAGAGAGAGAGAGAGAGAGAGAGAGAGAGAGAGAGAGAGAGAGAAAGAAAGAGAGAGTGGGATAGGGAGGAGACGAACAGAGACGAATATTGGAATCGTGAACGATGAGGAAAGAAGTGAAAGGCCGTCTTCGAAAAAGAAACGACGTGTAATCGTCGGGCAACGCCATATAAATTCTCAAACGAATATTGAGACGAAAAGAAGGAGAACGTTAATAAATCATTGCATCGAGGGATAACCATGATAAATACTTCTTATATGCATACATACATATATATATATATATATATGTATTGTATATTGTAACAATTTTCGGGATTCAAAATATACCGTTCGGGTTTACGTAGGTACATAAGTACGTAGGTACGTAGGTAGGTAAGTATGCAGGTAGGTAGTTAGGTAAATAGGTTCTCAAACGAAGGGTCATGTCAATTTTCAACGCAAGTAGGAAAAAAGAAAGACAACGAAACTTTTTATCGTACGTGCAAGTCTCGAATCCTCCGGTCCTTACCATAAAACGGCACGTGCTTTTCGCCCAATGTATTTTATTAATCGATCGTAAATCAATCGAGGCGAGAGAGAGAGAGAAAGAGAAAGAGAGAGAGAGAGAGAGAGAGAGAAGCGCGTTCAGTCGCTTCTCTCGTATTTTAATTCGTCCGGCGAGACTCGTGTCTCGTATTTATAATGTCGCCTCCTGCCCCACCCCAACCCACTCCAAAACCCCTTCATGTTATTGGATCTTAATTATTATTTATATATCGACGAGGGAATAATAAAAATTGTCAAGATTAATATCAGTAATAATTTTCAATGTTAACGTATCTATAGATATCCTACACCGATATATATATATATATATATATATATATATATATATATATGCATCCTATATACTTAATATCAGCCATGAAGTTTTTCTCTTTGAATTAAAAAATCGAATCGTACGACATTACAGGCATTGAAGTCACCGAGAGCATTGGTGTCTCTAAGCTTAAATCGTTCTCTCTCTCTCTCTCTCTCATTGCGAAAGAAGTACCTACGACATTCTTTTTCTTCTTCTTCCTCGCAAAGGAACATAATCCTTTTTTATTTTTTCTTACATCCTTTTTTTTTTTTTTTTTTTAATTTTCGCAAAGCGATGCGATCCTTTTTTTTATTTATATACTCTTTGTTTTCATTTTTGTTTTCCTTTCCTTCATTTCTCTCGCCAATATATAAAGTAGTTTCGATCGAAGAAACTCGATTGGTCATGTCGCGTGCGGCTTCGTTTGTCTCTAACGAGAATCATTCGATAGAACCGATATCGAGAAACGCAACGGCGCGACAACGAATACAACGACGACAACTCGCAGTACCGTTGCACGTGATTCGATCCAGTTATAGACGAAGTCAAACCTCTCCCTTTCTCTCTCTCTCTCTCTCTCTATCTCTATCTCTCTCTTTCTCATCCCGTTTGAAGAAAGAGAAATTCACTCGCAATCTTGTCAGGCAGCATCGACGATAAAAAGAGAATCGTCATAATCACTGAACGATATTTAATCCCTCAATAATACATACAATTTTGTATCGATAAGAAGAAGAAAAAGAAGAAGAGGAAGAAAAAAAGAAAAAGGATCGAGCACACTAAACAAAAACGGGGGAAAAAAAAGAAGAACATAGTGAAAACATGTTAAACGAAGAATAAATAAAAAAAAAAAAAAAAAAAAATAAATAAATTCGTTGGATGATCGACGATACGTTGATCGGATGACAATCGTTCCCTCCCCTCCACCTTCAACGATTTAAACCGGATCGTTGTATTTCGTAGATCATTGTGTTCCCGATCGAGAACGAAGAACAGCGAGACTACGTTTGAACGTCGAATGTCGTACCGGGCGTCGCGTAAAAATGAAAGAAAGAAAAGAAATAAAAAATAAAATGACGAAAAGAAAAAACAAAAAAAAAAAAAGAAAGAAAGAAGAACGCAATAATGTCATTTTATATATTCGTACCGAGACAAGTATGTATAAGATGTATTCGGAATGGCGAGGATTAGGGAGAGCGGTGAGATCGCGAGAACCGGCGCGCGGGATGTTACTAATATCGGATGGAAAGTGTGTAGTGCATTAACATGCGTCGATGCGTCGTTATCCCGGATGTCCTGTCGGATTTCTCGTGATTTCCTTCATCCTGAAATTAGTCGTGGAAAGTGACAGTGGCAGGATGTGTTTCGCGCGAGAATCTAGTTTTATATATACATATATATATATATATATATACGCACGCACGAACACACACATTTATTTATATATGCATACATAAATACATACATACATACATACATACATACATACATATATATATATATGAAGTTTATCTCAGTCAAGAAAAGAAAGAAGGCTAGAAAGAAATAAATAAAAAAAAAAAAAAAAAAAGAAAGGAGAGAAAAATGAATTCAAAACGTTCTAACGATAAGTTTTCTAACATCATTTCCAGCAAACTCATCACGTTTTACGATCACGTAGAAATTCTTCTTAACTTCTTTATTTCTCTCTCTCTCTCTCTCTCTCTCTCTCTCTCTCTCTCTCTCTCTCTTTTACCTCCCTCCCTCCATCTCTCTTTCTCTTTCATTCTCTCTCTCTCTCTCTTTCTCTAACGAATCAAACGTTCTCATTATACGACGTCGTGAATAATATCAAAAGAAACCGAGAGAGAGAGAGAGAGAGAAAGAGAAAAGAAAAGGAAGAGAGTCTTTTAAAGACGTCTGTTACGTGAATCAGCCTCGATTCTGACGTCTCTCGAGATCGTACGCGATGAGGACAGGCACGATCCAGTTTTCGGTTTCTAGAAAGTCGGGATGAGTCGGGCGTGGTTTATATATATATATATATATATATATCTCTCTCTCTCTCTGTCTTTCTTTTTCCTCTCCTCTCCTCCTCCCCTCCCACCATCCCTCTCTCTCTTTCTCTTTCTCTCTCGCGGCCTCTCCCTCGGCATCGTCCTTGTTGGTATGATTTCTCTCCCGGCATTCACCTACGGTGTTGTGTGGTGTGGCACAAGTAAGTAAGTAAGTAAGTAAGTAAGTAAAGTAAGCAACCAAGTTAGCCAGGGCCGCCGTTGCATTCGATCGAGATGCATCTCTCTCTCTCTCTCTCTCTCTCTTTCTCTCTTTGTTAATTAAAATAAATCAACGATTTATATATATACATATACGTTTGTATAGGTTCGATCCAATTAAATCGTACGTAGAAGAATGAAAGAAACATAGTTTACCTTTAACTTTGCAAATTAATAACGTGTTCGATTTCTTTATTCTCTCTCTCTCTCTCTCTCTCTCTCTTTCGCTCTCTTACTCACTCCTTTTTTTTTTTTTAAACGTTTCACCATCAATTAAGAATCGTTCCGATACGTTTCTATTAATTAGAACGATATTAGAGCGTAATTTTAAAGAATGGCTGGGTAGCGAAGGGGTGAGTAGGGGTAAAAAAAAAAAGAAAGAAAAAAGGAGGAAGAAGAAGAAGAAGAAGAAGAAGGCCAAAAAAATTCGATCGAAACGACATTATCTCGTGAGTTTTTTTTTTTTTTTAAATATCGTTTGTACGATCACGATAAAATTTGAAAGGTCCCCCGATCCTGCAACCCGCAGGTAAACATCGCTCATGTAACGCTTATGACCGTAAGCCACTTGTTACTGTCTCTCTCTCTCTCTCTCTCTCTCTCTCTCTCTCTCTCTCTCTCTCTCTCTCTCTCTCTCTTTGTTTGCCTTGTCACACACAGGAAGGATTTCAATCGGTCCCTTCTTCTTCCTTTTTATATCTTTCTTTGCCTTCTTTTTTTTTTTTTTTTACTCTCCTCCTGTTTCCCTTTCTCTTTCATTCTTTCTTTCTTTATTCTTCTTCATTTCCTTCAACTTATTCTTCTTCTTCTTCTTCTTCTTCTTTCTCTTAAGAATTATTCTCTCGAGATTTATGACGAACGATCCCGATGACTTTCGATAACGATCTCCTTCGTCGTCGTCCTCTTGTTCGCCATTAATAAATTTCAAAAGGTACCCGCGAACGCATCGCAATTACGTCTCTCTCTCTCTCTCTCTCTCTCTCTCTCTCTCTCTTTCTCTCTATCTATCACGGCAGAGAAATGCTTTCATTCAATATTTTTTCCTTTTTATAGTCGCCGATCGAACGGCCACTGTCGTTTAGTCGTATATTTTTATTTAATTTGCTTTTTCCTATTTTCGTGAGTGACTAATGTAACGAAAATAAAAAGGAAAAAGAAAAAAGAATTAGAAAAGGAAAAAAATAGAAAAACAGGGAAAAGACAAGAGAAAAGAATGAAAAGAATGGAATGAAAATGAGAGGAAAGGAGAGATAAGAGGAATATAAAAGCCAGGTAATTTTGGTGATGAGAAAAGAGGGACTAATAAAAAAGGGAGAGAAAGAAAGAGAGAGAGAGAGAGAGAGAGAGAGAGAAAGAGAAAGAGAGACTAAAAACGAGAGAGAGAGAGAGAGAGAGAGAGAGAACATGGTTTGAGTTTAACTCGTACACGGAGAATCTTTCGGCTCTCGTATTATAACGTTGAAACGTGGCCCTGGCCGGATTGCGTCGAGCACGAGGAAGATTTAAATCGTTTCCTCCTCCTCCTCCTCCTCCTCCTCCTCTTCTTCTTCTTCTTCTTCTCCTCCTCCTCCTCCTTCTTCTTCGTCTTTTTATTCCTTTTTCTTCTTCGTACTCGTCCTCTCATTCTTTCTTTTTCTTCCTTTATCCTTTCTTTTTCTTTCTCCTTTTCTTTTTTTATTTTATGTCGGGCGTGACGTAACCTTTTTTCTTTTTTCGAGAGAGAGATGTGGAGAGAGAGAGAGAGAGAGAGAGAGAGAGAGAGAGAGAGAGAGAGAGAGAGAGAGTAAAAAGGCGGTGTGTGTCGTGTCCTTCCTCACTGCGCGCGAACGCGAGAGTACCTGTACGAAATCCGATCGTTCTTAACGATAAGCGAGCACCAGAGAAGTGCCGGCATTTAATTACGACGCGCACCGTTTTAAGCACCGCCTTGTCGGAGATAAAGTGCGCGTACGTCGCTAAATTGATACATTGCGCGACACGAAAATATTGCGCTTCGTGTATATAGCGCCTGAAAATTTTCGATACTCTCGAATATTTTCTTTCTTTTAATATAACGTATAAAATATACGAATATATATTTATATGTGTGTGTGTGTGTGTGTGTGTGTGTGTGTGTGTGTGTGTGTGTGTGAGTGTGTGTGTGTGTGTGCACATTTTTATTTTTTTTAATACTCTCTCTCTCTCTCTCTCTCTCTCTTTTTAGATGACCCAGTTCATTCATAATTACCATTTTTTCTAATATGTATTATAATATATATATATATTTTTTTTTAATTGTACTAATGTATTTTCTAATACACACACACACGTACACACACACATATATATATATCTATTTTAATTTTTTTTTTTTTTATATAAATATCATTATCGAATGATCAAATTATTAAATCTATGCTTATGTATATATATATATATATATATATATATATATATATTGTTTATTATTCTTATACTTAATTTGCCGATACTATCATTAAATCGTACGGTCCATTGATAATAATGATTTTTGGTGTGCCCGTAAAGGAAATAATTAAAATGCAAATCGAGACATCGATCTTCCTACACCTCGTGCGATACGAAAGTTCGGGTCAAAGTTCAAGAGTTTGTGTTTGCCCGTACGGATATTTAAAGAGGAGGAAAAAAAAGAAGGAAAGAGAAAGAGAAAAAGGAGAAAGAAAGAGATTTTTAAACATTACTCTCATTCGTCTTGACAGATGATACCGAGACGTGTATCCTTAATTAATCATGAGCGAATAGTTGGTGGGAGGAAGTGGGAAGGCGGGGGGAGGAGGAGGAGGAGGAGGAGGAGGAGGAGGAGGTGAGAGGAGAGACCAGACGAAGGATTTTCATACGTCGCGAGTTCGGCAATGCATCGTCAGAATTCATTTTGTCGAAATCATTATGTCGTACTATGTTACATGGTGTTACTATATATGTATATATGTATATATATATATGTATAAGCGCATATAATTACGTAGACGTGACTCGGTGGTTAGGGGGAAAGAGAGAGAGTGAGAGAGAGAGAGAGAGAGGGAGAGAGAGAGGGAGAGTGGGGAAGGGAGGAGGTTGAGGAGAGGGGCAGTTTGTATCGTCGATAATCCGAGACGATTATTATTTATGATTTCGCCTCCACTGCAACGTTTAATGGCTGGCACACGCATTTCATTCTCTCAAGTCGGTTAACGTCGTACCTAAGAAGAAGAAGAAGAAGAAGAAGAAGAAGAAGAAGAAGAAGAAGATGATGATGAAGATGAAGAAGAAACAACTCCTCGCCCACGTTCTTTATGTATATTCTCTTCCGTTTTAATTTTATTTCCTAAAACGACGATATCAATCGACATAATACACCGATATATTATCATCCTAATGGTTATACCATTGACGAAATGAAAAAACGTTAACGCAAAAATCATTTTACTAACGTCTATTACCATCTCTAACCGTGTATATGTACGTATGATTTAAGTTACCCATCGCGATATCCTCGTCAACTTGTTTTATTAAATATCTACTTATACGAGAAGATAGATCGTGAAATAATTAATGTTAACCATTAAATAGAAAAAAGAAAAAAAAAAAAAAAAGAAACATTGATTTATCATTCGCGAAACGTTAATATCAACCACGTTAACGTGCAATATTTAACGTGCGTTAGAAGAATATTAGAAGAAAATCCGTTTAAGTACCGTTTCAATACGTTTACGATGGAAGTAAACTAATATCTAATCGGAAGAACGAGAGAACGGAGAAAGAAAGAGAAAGAGAAAGAGATGGATGGATAGATAAATAGACAGAGAAAGAGAGAAAGATAGAGAGAGAGAGAGAGAGAGAGAGAGAGAGAGATCGAGGTTAATCGAAATTCAATGTAGATCCTGCGGAGTGATTCAAGGCTGATCCTCGACGAGGATGGAGCAAGAGAAATGAATCGGTTAGAAGTAATAGTATTGTGTTGCAATAAACGTAATGTAGGTAATGAATGATCTCTTTCAGTGAGATTATACGTGGCTGATAAATATGTATGTGTGTGTGTGTGTGTGTGTTCGCTGGTTTAGCCCGTTAGAAATCATCGATTCTCCAACACCGTGATACTCCTTCGAAGAAACGGGTGGAAGGGTGGGAGGGAGGGTGGGAGGGTGGGTGGATGGGTGGTAGGGAAAAGACTACGAGATCTCTCAGACCACACACGTGTCTGATTAGACATTTACCGGAATCCCCGTCGGACTTTGGCCGAAGTAAATTTACGTACTTATTTAATTGCTCGGATTGCTCGCTCGGTTCGCTAAAAAAAAAAAAAGGATAGCTC
>OU964982.1:2553754-2566254 GCA_918808275.2 Dolichovespula sylvestris
AAAGAGAGAAAGAGAGAGACTTTCATTTCCTGAAAACGTTCGCTTCCGTAAAAATAAAACTCCCGTAAAGAACGCCGTTGACGACTACCCGCCGTTTTATATCTCTTACGATAACAATAACTATAAAAATAGCAACGACAAAAACAACGACGACGACAAAAACAACGGCGACGATGAAGGCGAGTTGACGTTGACGTTGATTTTGATTTTGATATTGATATTGATTTTGATTTTGATTCTGATCGTAATGGTAACATATAAAACATTTTTAACGTTTCATATAGGATAATATCAAATGATACCTTTTTTTTTTCATATTGTTCTTCTTCTTATTCGCTTTGATCGTATTTTTTTTTCTTCTTTTTTTTTTCATATACGATGCAACGCAATGCAATGGAACAAAATTAGAGGATCGTCGCGAGAGAGAGAGAGAGAGAGAGAGAGAGAGAGAGAGGGGAATCTTTTTTCTTTCTTCTTCTTCTTCTTCTTCTTCTCTTTTCGTTTTCTCTTTCCTTCTAAACGATTATACTTCAAATAAATAAATATACAAAGTTTGGAAATCTTTTCGAACAAATCTCGAATAGATTTTCATGAATTTCGTCTATACGGTATTACCGAAGAACAAACTTCGGTAGTAAATTCTCCGGTTGGCCTGATTTCTCGTTCTTCCTTCTCTTTTAACTTTCTTTCGTTCGATTCGAGTGACCGTTCGATCGGTCGTTCGATCGATCGATCCATCGGATCCATCCGATCCATCCGAATCAGACCCGTGAATTTCGTCGACCGTGATCTCACTCGCTCTTGATACACACACACACAGACACACACACATACACACACACACACACAGACATATATATATATATAGAGAGAGAGAGAGACAGAATCTCTCCCCCATGTTTTTCTTTTCCCCTCTCTTTTTACCTTCTCCTTTCCGTACGGTATATCTCGTTTTCTCATGAAATATTCACGCAGTACGACGAAATCATCGTTTGTTAGTCAACCGACTCTCTGTTGCTTATCCTTTCTCTCTCTCTCTCTCTCTCTCTCTTTCTCTCTCACACACTTTTTTTTTCCCGTCTTCACCTTCCCCCTCCCCCCACAATCACTCTTTCTTTATTCACTTCACCGATGACGATTCGACACACACACATACTCACGCACACGCACACGCATGAACTCAACCCATTGTCATCCCTGATCTCATTTCTTTTCTCTCTCGCTTCTATCGTTCCCTCGCACACGTGTCACACTGGATCTCCGTCTTGTTGTTGTTGTTGTCGTTGTTGTTTTTTGTTTTCCTTGTTATTTCTTCTATTTTTCCGAGATTCTTTCTCGACGGGACATTTTCATACCGATCGAGAATCTCCTTCCTCTATCATTTTTATAATGAACGATATAAAGGTTATCACGGTATGATGATACGTGTTATATAGTTACGATAAGTATAGATTTTTCATTATTTTTTTTTTTCTTTATTATATACGTCTCTCTCTCTCTCTCTCTTCCTCTCTCTTGTTTCTTTCCTTTCTTTTAATTCTTCTCTTTTCTTATTTCTCTCTCTCTCTCGAGATTTTTTATCGATGCGAAATTTTCATACCCTTCGAATCCTTTTTTTTTTATTTTCGTTTAAATAAACGACAAGGTTATCGATATATCTGTATATCGATTGTAAAAAAAAAAAAAAAAGGAAAATGACGCTCCCCTTGTTCTTTTTTCTTTCGAGTAGGGCGGTTTCGTTCGATCTGAAACTTTCATACCTTCGATATTCTCATCACTGTGATAAACGACGGGATATTATCGATGGACTTTTTTTCTTCTTCTTCTTCTTCTTCTTCTTCTTCTTTCTTTTTTTCCCTTCGTTTTTTCTTTTTATCGAATATAAGACGCGACCGACTCGATTTTTATCACGTTCAAAGGATCGCTAATTCGTTTCTGCGATCGCACGAAAGAGATTACGTGGAATTACGGAGATATCGGGGATCGTGATAAGAAAAATGAAGAAAAAAAAAAAAAAAAAAAAAAAAGAACAGAAAAAAGAAAGAGAAGAAAAAACGAAGAAAAAAGAAAAGCATGTAAATGAATATTAAATACGAATATTAATATATTTGAGGAAATAGACGTATCATCTTCGATCATCTTACGTTGAGGTGATCGACGGATGGGAGGGGATAAATCAAGAAAGAAAATAAAAGAAAAAGAAGAATAGAAAATTAACGATCTATTCGATCTATGAATATACACACACACACACACACATATATATATATATATATATATATATATATATATATATATACTCTCCTGACGTTTTACGTAATACAATATTATTATTCGCTTGATAAAATTGTACATGAAATGTGATCTATCTGACCAAAGTTAATATATCGTCGAATGAATTAAATTTATAATTCTTTCTTTTTTTTTTCGTTCATTAAACGATAAGATTATAAATTTTACGCGACGTGTAGAGACGGGAGGGCAGGATGGAGAGAGGGAGGGAGGGAGGGAGGGTGCAAATGCGTGTAACCTTCGACGGTGACGTACGAATCGATCGATCGAACTAACACGTGATCGATGCACGTGCATTCAGAAGGAAAGTGAATAATGTGTATCTACCTATGTATGTATGTATGTATGTATGTTGTATTTTACGCAGTTACATAAATAGTTTTCACTTTAGTTGCAAATCTTTGAACATGAGAGAAAAAGAAAGATAGATAGAGAGAGAGAGAGAGAAAAAGAAAGAGAGAGAGAGAGAGAGAGGGTTACGATTTAAAAATTATTTTTCTTTTTTTTTTTATTTTAATTTATTTCTATACTCTCTCTCTCTCTCTCTCTTTCTCTGTGTTTCTCTTTTTCTCTCTCTTCGCGTGGGCGTTCACATTTTATAGCTTATCTACGATTGACGATGCGTCGTCGACGTTGTTGCTCTTCTAAGAGCAAAAAAAGAGACAAAAAGAGAGAAAAAGAGAGAGAGAGAGAGAGAGAGAGAGAGAGAGAGAGAGAGAGAGAGAGATTGAAAGAGAGAGATTAACAATAGCATCGCGGTCGCTGCTGCTCGAATTTAATTTAAAGGCAGTAAGACAGTCCCCATTGTGCCGCGTCGAAACGTATAAATAGACTCGTCGTTTTAAGTCCTATGTATATACATGCATACATACATACGTACATACATACATACATATATATATATATATATATATATATATATATATATATTTATATATGTAATTGTATATACGTGAGAGAGACCCACGCTCGATCGTCTATAGGAACAACGAAAGGGACTTCGTGTCTCCGTTCTCTAGTACCGACTGATTTACATTTACAACCGTAAGCGTCTGTTAAATTAGGGATTTAAATGATCTCGTCATTTTCCCGCTCAAATACGTCTCGCGTATATACGTCGCGCGGTATGTCAATCCAATTATTTTTCTTCCATCTATCATATAGGAACGAGAATGAAAGAGATTTTCAAAGGATGCAAAAAAAAAAAAGAAATATTACTACGGAGAGATAGAAAGAAAGAGAGAGAGAGAGAGAGAGAGAAAGACAGACAGACAGACAGACAGATAGAAAGAGAAAGAGATGAGGAGTATCAAAGAAAAAGAAAAAAAAAAAAAAAAAAAAGAAAGAAAGAGAAATAAAGTTGTACGTTTATTCGATGTATTATCGGTAACGTCATCCAATGACCGTTTCATTACCGTTCCTATGTCGGGAGGGTTGCGAGGTGAGGACACATTGTTCGTACCTCTGAGAATCTCCCATGATTGTCATGCTCCTTGTTTTCTATCTCGTAATAGCTGTGAGGTATTCAAATACCGTGCCACCGACGCACGTTTTGCTCGGATCGTTGGGCAATAAGAAAAAGGAAGGAAGGAACCTGTTGTTATTGGTATCCTCTTTGCCCCTTCTCTCCCGACCTTTCCACCCATCCCATCCCATCCCGTCTCGTCCCGTCCCGTCCCAACCCGTGTCCCCAACTCACTCCATTCCCGGTTTAGTTTCTCATCTTTACGAGTTTTCGTTTGTTTTATTCGAGATTTTTCTTTTCATCTATTTATTTATTTGTTTGCTTTTCATTTTTATTCTTTTGAGAATAATGAAGAAAGATGAAAAAAAAAAAAAAAAAAGAAAGAAAAGAAATCGCGAAGCGTCGAACGTTGGAAAAGCATTGTCGTAGAGATCTACGACAAGGTTGGGATCAAAAGTAGATCTAAGTGATCCGAAGGGAAAAAAAAAAAAGATAAAGTAAAAAGACAGCCTACAAAGTTTCGTTAAAATCGATTTTTAACAATCAAACCTACGAACCTTCGATCCAATCACTCCCTCCCTATTCTCCTTCTGTTTATTCTCCGATGGGAAAGAAAAAAAGAATTGTCATGTATCATCAATCCGACTGATCCGTAATTGTCGAGTAATTATTTTCCATTGTTTGACTTAGGATAAGAATAGATTTTTGCGTTCGTGGACAATGATAGACAAACAGAGAGACAAAGAAATATATATATATATATATATATATATATATATATATATATATATATATATATAGAGAGAGAGAGAGAGAGAGAAAGAATTAAAATTTAAAGTAAAATAAAAATTATCCTATTAAAATGTATCATGGTTCATGCTTGTATCATTTGTTTGGTTTGATTCAATGGTTCGATCCAATGATATTTTTTCCTTTTTTCTTTTTTTTTCTTTTTTTTTTTTTTAATGATAAAAAGATGAGTAAAGTTAAACGGCGCCAAAGTTTCTCTCAATCTAATTTCAGAGTTCAACCATAGATCTTATCGTGTCGGTCGTTAAGAAAACGATTTGCCGCTTGATCTTACGCTCGCCCGAAAACCGTAATGGCGTCTATGAATAATACATAACAAATACATACATACATACATACATACATACATACATACATACATACATACCGATATGTATATCCGTAGTCTCGTAAAGAACAAATCCTATCGATCGGTAATCGAAACCAGTGTTATAGAGAGAAAGAGAAAGAGAAAAATAAAGAGACAGAGAGAGAGAGAGAGAGAGAGAGAGAGAGAGAGAGAGAAAGAGGAAGATCAAGATAGATAAGATAGAGAAATCGTGGGCGTTAGAAATGAATCCCGCGCTACCGTACCTTGCCAAATATCTTTCTAATTCTTAAAGGAATCGACGTGAAACGCAATAGGTAAAACGATATCGTTCCCTTTTCAAAATTTATCGGCACCGTTTCGAGTAGTTAAACGTAGTTGTCCTTGGACATGGGCACGGCATGGAACAGCACGGCAGGGTACGGCAGGGCCCGGCCCGACCCTGCCCGGCCCCCATGAGTCTTCCGAGTACCTAAGTTAAGTACCATAAGCCTCGTCTCTCTCTCTCTCTCTCTCTCTCTCTCTCTCTCTCTCTCTCTCTCTCTCGTTGCTTCTATGCTTCTATGCTTCTAAGACCGCGACGGACGGGATACGGTAACGTAAATTTATGAACGAGGAAGAACGGCAAAGAAAGAATGCATGTGAGCGAACGAGAGAGAGAGAGAGAGAGAGAGAGAGAGAGAGAGAGAGAGAGAGAGAACATAGCTTTTGCGGAACGAAGCGTTCCGTGATATAAGGAAGAGCGTAGGCGTATAAGCTTGACAGGGAATCGCAAGCGCGGTTTGAGAACTGGTCGAGAGAAAGAGAAAGAGAGAGAGAGAGAGAGATTTAGAAAAAGAAATAGAAATAGAAATAGAAATAGAAATAGAAAATAGAAATAGAGAATATAAATAGAAAATATAAATAGATAAAAGGAGGGATAGAGAAAGATAGGGAGACGGATCAATCCGATCGATCGATACACAGAGCGATTTTCTAAACGAGATTTTTTTTATAAAAAAGAAAGAAAAGGACAGGAGAGAGAGAGAGAGAGAGAGAGAGAGAGAGAGAGAGAGAGAGAGAGAGAGAGTAAATTTAGAAATTAGAAACAGGTAGGAATTAAATGGGAAACTTCGAGATCGATTGGAACTTATCAATTACATGCTATATCGATTATTTAATCGAGATCGATTATTAGAGAAAAAAAAAATAATTCCACGTTTGAAAAAGGATCGCGGACGTCGTGTTTATCGATTATTCAAGAAAAAAAAAAAAAAAAAAAAAGTAAAGAAGAACCATCTAAGTTTAGAACGATCGATATATGGTGTTTGTCAATTATTAAAAAAAAAAAAAAAATACAAAAAAAAAAGAGAAAGGAAAAGGAATACGATATTTCAGTCTTGAAGAGAAAAAGAAAAAGGAAGGAAAAAGCAAAGAAAAATAAAACGGTCGTAAGAACGACGGCGATTATTTTTTCTTTTTTTCTTTTTTTTTTTTTTTTGAGAGAAGGGAGGAGGTGGGATAGGAAAAAAAGAATCGGAACGACAAAAAGAGAAAAGAGAACAGAAGAGAAAGAAGAGAGAGAGAGAGAGAGAGAGAGAGAGAGAGAGAATAAGAAAAAGAAAGGTGGGAACGAAAATCCTTCGACTTTCTAAATACAAATAATTAAGAGACGGTTCGACAGGACGGTGAAGGGATGGATGGCGTAGAAGAGGGGTTAGAAGGGAACGAGGGGGTTGCGGTGAGGGATGGGAAGGGATTGGTTGGAGGAGGAGAAGGAGGAGTAGGAGAAGGTGGGGGATGGGAGGAGGGGAGGGGGGAGGAGGAGGAGGAAGGCAAAGCGATTATCATTCTCTTAGACGGCGCTTGGCAGGAGTACGAATCGAGATTTCGTCGGCGTGTTGTCCGTCTGTCGTGTCGTTTCAGATCCGACGGCGAGAAATGCGACGTAATTAAGTTAATAAGTAAACAAGTAAACAAGTAAGCGAACAAAAGTCGACAGACAAACGAATAAACGAATAAATAAATTAATAAATAAATCAATATTAAAGTGCGTTGGTAAGTACGTAAGTACGACCAAGTATTAACGCGTTTCCATGGGATGGAGAGAGACAGAGATAGAGAGATAAAGAGAGAGAGAGAGAGAGAGAGAGAGAGAGAGAGAGAAGACGCGGAAGAGGACGATCTCGATCTTCTCTCGATCTTCTCTCGATCTCCTTTCCTATTCTCATTCCCATTCCCATTTCTATCCCCATTCCTATTCCTATTCCTTTTAGTATCGATTCCTTGGGAAAGGATTTCCAAACGCGACAAGACGAGTTCATAAATATTCAGAGTAACGCGATACCGGTTGTCTCTCTCTCTCTCTCTCTCTCTCTCTCTCTCTCTCTCTCTCATTCTCTTGTACTTCGTCGGCCGATCAAGAAAGCGAGAGAAAATAAGAGAACGGGAAGGGGATAGGGGGAAGAAAATCGTTGATAAGAGGAAAAGAATAAATAAGGAAGGGGGATCTCGAGGGAAGATCGAAGTAAGGATCGATTTAAGATCGTATATAAAAAGAGAAAGGAAAAGTGAGTCTCTTGATCGGATCGAGGTGACGACGAAATGAATTTACCTTATCCGTCATTCCACGACCTTGAAGCCGAGGGTAGTCCTTCGCATCTCCTTAGGAAATTCTCGGTCGTATTTCTTGTTCTTCTTCTTCTTCTTCTTCTTCTTCTTCTTCCTTTTTCCTTCTTCTTCCTTATTTCTCTTTTGCTCTTTTTTCTTTCTTCTTCTTCTTCTTCTTCCTTTTACTTTTCTCTTCTTATATCTCAGGCGTACTTTAATCGGACACGCACGAGAGAATCCAGAAACGGACGGGAATCCACGTGGGGATTCCTCGAGTTTATCACGTCGTCAGTACGCGGTAAAAGTCATAAGAGAAAAAGAGACAGACAGCTGGATAGATGGATATATATATATATATATATATATATATATATATATATATAAACGGAGATAGAGAGATAGATAGATGGGAGAGGGATAGATAGAGATAGATCGGTTATTGATAAATGGAATAAATAGTAATAAAAGAGAGAGAGAGAGAGAGATGATATGGGGAATGAGTGGACAGATAGAAAGAGTAAGATTAAGAGACAGAGACGAATAGATAGAGAGATAGAAACAGAGATAGATAGATAGATAGATAGATAGATAGATGGATAGATCACTCTTATATGGCAAACAACAGCACACTATCCGCACACTCGTTCACTCTTTTCCTCCTCGTGATATCTCTTCTATTTCTTCTTTTTCCTCCTCCTCCTACTCCTCCTCCTCCTCTTCTTCGTCTTCTTATTCTTCTTCTTCTTTTTCCTCTTCTTTTAACTCATGCAAATATCTTCAAAGAATTTCTCTTAAATGCAGAACGTCCGATAAAACATCCTGACGGTTCGGTTGATCCGTTCGATTCCGTTAATGTAAACGCTCAATGAGAGAGAACACACTCGTGGTCTTAAGAAGAGGAATAATAATACCGCGCGGCCACGTGGTTTTTAATGTCAAACTAAAACTATTCTCTCTTTCTCTCTCTCTCTCTCTCTCTCTCCCCCTCTTTCTCTCTCTCTCTCTCTCTCTTCTAATACGATCACTCGCGATATATACCTTTCGTGATTTTAAACTGTCTTTTTCACTGTATTTAAAACAATACATACGTACATACATACATACATATACATATATATGTACGTATACGTATATACATATATATATATATGTGTGTGTGTGTGTGTGTGTATACGTATGTATATCGGATATGTCGTATGAGGGAGAATACGGCTCGTATATATTTCCCCTTTCTTGACTAGAAATCCTCTTGTCGTTTCCCCTTCGTTGTCAAACGTGATCGATAAAAATCCAATTATTGTACGACGTATCAACAGCAGCAGCAGCAGCAGCAGCAGCGGCGGCAGTAGTAACACTAGTCAAAATACTAGTGAATAGTAATAACAGTAGCAGTGGTAGTAGTAATAGCAGTAGTATTACTAGCCGTCGTCTTTGTAGTTATTGTTCTTGTTGTTGTTGTTGTTGTTGTTGTTCAGTAGTAACAATAGTTTGTAGTAACAGTAGTAGTAGTAGTAATTGTAACAGTAGTAGTAGTAGTAGTAGTAGTAGTAGTAGTAGTAGTAGTAGTAGTAGTAGTAAATGTCTAAACGATATTGTGTCTCGAGGGTTTTGAATGGAAGAGGGTTAGGTCAGGGAAAATTTTGTTTGGTTATGGTACACGTGCGAGACGATCGTCTTAAGTGTTGTGTCGTCCGTTCGTTCTCGACGACAGGACAGTCGAGTCCTGACTGTTCAGTCCGCGAGAGGAATCGCGAGAGGAAGACCGCGAGAGGAAGGAGAGAGAGTATACGAGACGGCGTCGAGTGTGAGCGAGTGAGAGAGAGAGAGAGAGTGAGAGAGAGAGAGAGAGAGAGAGAGCACGTTGCTCACCACCGTCCGTCCGGCGCTGCTTTGCCCGTAGTCGTTGTCCAGGTACTCTCTCGAGGCGTGTGCGATATCCCCCGACGGCAGCCGTTGGTGGAGAGGGCAGGTAAGTCGTCGTCGACGACGACGACGACGACTACGTCGAGGAGGAGGAGGAGATGGCAAGAGAGGAGAGGTTTAAACACGAGAGAGAGAGAGAGAGAGAGAGAGAGAGAGAGACGACCACGACGCACACGGCCACACCAAGTCCTTCCTTCCTTCTCTCTCTCTCACACACACACGCTCTTCTCTTTCTCTTTCTCTCACTTTTCTTTTCTTTTCTTTTCTTTCCTTTTCTTTTCTTCTCTTGACTTTTTCTTTTTTTTTTTTTTATTTATTTTTTTTTGTATTACCCACTGCTCCGCATTCGAATGTATAGTACGATTATAATCAGCGCGCGAGGGCAAAGCCGCGTGGCCAAAAACCTTTTCGAACTACTTACGGTGGGAAAAGAAAAAGAAATGTAATTCGAAGAGTTTATCTTATTAAATCGTATCTATGTAATATGTATCTTTGTATATTATATGCATGTATGTATGTCGTTCGAGGAGGTCTCTATGATGTTTAGAAGAGATCACTATGCCGTATTGTCGATTGGGCGGGTAGACTTAACCCGTAGGACGTTGGGTAGGCTGTTAAGTAAGAAGGAAGGTAGGTAGATAGGTAGGTAGGTAGGTAGGTAGATAGATAGATAGATAGATAGATAGATAGATAGGTGAGAGCCACGACGATGACGACGACTATGACGACTATGACGACGAAAGGGTATCTACGATTCTTACGATGGAACTCGAACCCGTTGCTTTAACGTTACCGTCTTTACCTCTCCCTCTCCCTCTCCCTCTCTCTCTCTCTCTCTCTCTCTCTTTCTCTCTGTGTTAGTATATTACACCGCGATACTATACCGAGAGATTTCTATAGTGTTTACCGTGAGAGACGACGTCGGTATACTCTCTTTCAGTCGAGAGTAGCACCGTGCCGGCACGCGACCTGCCCTCCCCCCTCTTCCACCTCCTTCCACCTTCTTCCACCTCCTTACTTCCACAACTCCCTCCCCTCCCCTCCCCTCCCCTCCTCTCCTCTTCTGGCAAATCCTTTTCTTCTTCTTTTTTCCCCCCTTCGATAAATCCCTTTTCTCCTTTCTCGAGGAGAACCTCCAGTAACACCACCACCAACAGCAACAGCAACAGCAGCAGCAACCACAGCAATAGCAATAGCAATAGCAATAGCAATAGCAATAGCGATAGCAACGTCGCGAGACTTGTCCTTCCCTTTCCACCGTAGAACGCAAGTCGATTCGCGACTTTGGAGGTGGATGGTGTTGGTGCACCACTCCTACCCGCTGGACACGCCGGAATCCTCCCACCATCGAGCTAGAGAAAGAGAGAGAGAGAGAGAGAGAGAGAGAGCGTTCTCTCTCTTTCTCTTTCTCTCTATCTCTATCTATCTCTGTCGTTTACTCGCTCCGTAACCTCCCAGGCAACTAATTCACCTTTGCAACTGTACCGACACTCCACCCGTCTTTCTCGCAGGGGATTTGTTTCCTCTTCTCTCTCTCTCTCTCTCTCTCTTCTCCTTCTCCTACTTCTTTCTATAATTCTTCTCCTTCTTCTTCTTCTTCTTCTTCTTCTTCTTCATTTGAGAATCGTTTGAAAACCGGTCGCCGTTCGCGGAAAATTCCTTCCTTTTATGAAGCTTTCCTCTCCCCTTACTAGATCATCCACTTTTTCTAATCACACAGACTCTCTCTCTCTATCATTCTCTTTCTCCGTCTCTTTTTATCCTTCTCTCTCTCTCTCTCTCCCTCTCTCTCTCGTCCTTTCTCTTTTCTCATCGAAGAAGTATAAAAAAAAAAAAAAAAGAACTCGTTCGTTTGACGACCAGACTACAAAGACATCGTCGTCGTTGGTCTCGATATTTACACTCTCTCATCGAGATCCTCTTCTTTCCGGTCCACTTAATGCGGACCTCTCTTTCTAATATTATTCTTCATAGGTGGTCCACAAATCCTCGCAAGTGTTACGCGATCACGATCCATCGAATAAAACCATTCGGTATATCGTACGGATCCATCCATCGATCGATCGATAGCTTTTAAACTATTTTCTCTCTCTCTCTCTCCTCCTCCTCCTCCTCCTCCTCCTCCTCCTCCTCCTCCTCTTTCATCACTCCGCTCAATCGCTTTTTCAACGATTTCCACCAGTACTTATTCTCCCTCCATTATCATTTGATTCCCTATCGACGATTATCTCTGTCGTTTATTATCTCGTCATTACAACGATCCCAAATTGTTCCCGAAGGGATCAGGAGGTTATATATGTAACCAACAAGAGTAACGAATCATCGATCCGGTCTAATTTCTACGCAGGTCCCTGTATTACCGGTTTTTCAACATTCCACTTAACCGATCTCCGTCTACCGTTGTTGTCCTAGGACCAGATCGGTTCTCCTCCCCCCCCCCACCCCCCCCCCCTGTTTTGTTCGTTCGTTTCTTTCTTTCTTTCGTTCCTTGATTTTTTTTTCCTTCCTCCTCCTTCTCCTACTCTTCTTTTTCTTATATCGTCTCCTATCCTTATTCCACAGTGTATTATTACGGTTCCAACTCCCGTTCCACCTTTCTACCACCCATTACACGAGCTCGTTATCCCGTTTTACTCTTCCACCATATATATGTATATATATATTATACGGTCTCTCATCCTGCTTCTTAACGCGTGCCACCGGACACGAAACTCTACGGTCGGTTTAGGTCAGTAGGCGTCCACTTTCGTCGTGCTTTAGGGCAAAGATAGAACTATGCGAAGAGACCGTTATATTGTTGCCACCCTATATATATATATATTTATGTGTGTGTGTGTGCCCGTATTACGATGCCGCTTTTAATGTTTTTCCCGAAGGTTATCTCGTCTTATGATCTAAATGATATATCGTACGATCTTGGCTACGACCAAGATCCTTGATAACGAACAAAAATCATCGTTGTCAGTTAATTGGCCAAACGCTTTTATCGGATCTATCTATATAAATACCACGACGATTTTTACGCCATTATTCGTTTGTTAAACTTTAAATTTTGGACTTTAATTAAATTATATTTCAATCATCGGCATACAAACTTCTTCCTCAAATTTATCT
>OU964982.1:2568754-2598754 GCA_918808275.2 Dolichovespula sylvestris
TCTGTTAGTGCGTGAGTGCGCATTTATATGCGTGCGTGTGCGTACTTTATATACGATAAAAAATGTTTTCCTTCTTTCCTTCTTTATCTTTTTTTTTTTTTTTTCTTGCCGACCAGTCCCCTTTCTCTCCTCCCCTCTTTCATTTTATTACCGTCGTACGCGTTAATTCATCGTAAGAAAGAAAATACGACGTGGAACGTAGAACGTCGATAAATAAATGTCCTACGTTAGAATAAACTGTGGTAATTAGTGGATATAAACGAGGGAGGTGGTAAGGAGGTAAGGATGGGAAGGATGGGAAGGGCCTCGGAAGGGAACGGAGGGTTGGGGGGCGGGGCGGGGCGGGGGGGAGTGTTTGAAGAAATCAGAGAGAGATCGGTATAAATCTCGACAAATCGTTCCTTTGGTTGGCATAGATAAGTGCGTCTTGTTAACCGATATGGCGGCCTAGCATAATCTAAACGGATCGCGTCGACTTGGCCGATCGATTCTAACGGATGAATCAGCTAGGAATGTCGAACACGTTTCAAAGATCGAGGATCAACGGGCGCGAAACACCTGGTATTATCTCTCTTTCTCTCTATTTTGCCATCGTGAACTTCGACTTTGAACTCTTCCATACACACACACACACCCATCCATCCATCTCGTCGATTCCGTCGATCCCATCCCATCCGAACGATCTATCGATCGTTTTTAAATTCCGGATCGTTCTTTAACACTTTTTACAAATGTCGTTTATTCTCGAAAGGAATGCATTTTCTTTTCTTTTCTTTTTTTTTAAATTCTTTTTCTTTTCTTTGCTCCTTTTTTTATTTTATCCTTTCACGAACTCGAGACAGAAATTATACATTTTATTCATTATTATAGATCATCGAGAATGAAACGATAGATCTCCTTTCGAATTCTCTCTCTCTCTCTTTTTTTTAATTATAATTACAATTATAATTATAAATATTATTATTTTTATTCTACGACAACTTACGTTTTTTATCCCTTCTCTCTCTCTCTCTCTCTCTATCCACCGCGTTAAATAGCAAAATGTAATTTGCCATGATCTTATGGATACCAACCTTCCCATTGGTTTCTTTTCTTTCTTTTTTTTTTTTTTTGTTAATTCAGGGGGATACCACTTAGGGCGTCCTTGAAAAAAAAAAAAAAGAAAGATTGTCCGAAACGAAAGCAAGTAGACGGAAAGACATAGTGATCGTGGGTGTAACCAAAACTCTCTCTCTCTCTCTCTCTCTCTCTCTCTCTCTCTCTCTCTCTCTCACTCACTCTGTACTTTCGTTAATTATCCTTTTCCCTTATCCTTCTTCGTCCATAATGATCTAGCACTCTTGATTACTTTTCTTTTCATTCTCTCTCTCTATCTATCTATCTCTATCCATCTCTCTATCTCTATCCATCTATTTATCTCTTTCTTACTTACGTTTCATCTCGATCCTCCTCCCGACTATTACCAGCCGAGGAGCACGGCGCAATTATTGCGAGATATCGGTGGCGCGGTTCTCTTGCAGGCGATTCGGTATTTAGGATGACGTCAGCCTTGGTCACGCCGATGTCGATCTCTCGTTTCAACGATCAAACCTAATTCGTACTCGTGTAAAACGGTCCCGCCCGACAGAGAGAGAGAGAGAGAGAGAGAGAGAAAGAGAGAGATATAGAGATCAAGTAAGAAAGAAAAAGAGAAGGAAAGAGAACTGAGAGTGCAACGGCGGCAAACGTTTACAGAAAAATCATCAAAACGAAATAGGAATTTTATTACTGTTACACGATTTGATGAACGACCGCGTTCGTGAAAATTGGTTAGTAGATTGAACGATATTAAAAAAAAAAAAAAAAAAAAAAGGAAAAATAAAAATAAAAGAAAAGAAAGAGGACAAAAAATTGGACGATAAAAACGAAAATATAAAAAAGATCGAACAAGTCGATATAATCAATTAAAACCTTCTCGATGTAATTAATTTTATATACGTACACATTATATTTCCTTTCTACACTTTAGATCATCATCATCATCATCATCATCATCATCATCATCATCGTCGTCATACTTTTCTCTCTCTCTCTCTCACACTCCGTTTAGTAATTCACAGTGTTTTGTTTCCCGCTTATTACACGCTTACGTGCTTCTCCAAGCACATCCATTCCTCCTCCTCCACCCTCCTTCTCCTCCATTCACCTCTTCATCCTCCACCTTCTTTTTCCATCTTCTTTCATCTTTCATCTTTCTTCTTTCCTCCTCCTCCTCCTCCTCCTCCTCCTCTTCCTCCTTCTGTCTCATCTTTTCGCTCGAGAGATCGCACACCAAGCATGCAAGCAAGCAAGCAAGCAAAGGCAGCAAACGTTGTTGGGCGAAGCGCGCATTACACGCGGCGTGTCCCGGGTTGCTTCATTCCATTCGCGATATTCCACATTCTTCCCACACGTGTAAGAACACCATCGGTTAGGTACACACAGAGTGCTTCAGATGCTTGCCGCTGATACGAACTCACGGATTGCCGCTGCCGCCACCGTCACCACTACCACTACATACTCCATATTCTACTCTACTACGCTTTACTCTACTCAAACCCATGGCACGAACCATTTATGGGGGTTAAGAAGAACATCCGAACCGTTTACGGGGGACTCCCCAAAGTCGTTCGTCTCTTCATGAGAAATAATGCCGAAGAAATTGTGTGTCTGTGTCTGTGTCTGTGTGTGTGTGTATAAATTCATTTCTTTGGGAATAAAATTTTTTTCTTAATATATATATATATATATATATATATATATATATATATATGTATATACATATGTATGTATACACATATATCATAAATAGAATAATTTATATTTTTGTACGAACGTCGAAGAAGAAGAAAAAAAAAATTAAAAACGTTTGGTCATCATCTTTTCGATTTTTACGAGTAAAAGTGATAGGAAAATGAAAAACGAGAAGAATATATATATATATATTCTTTTTAATTTTTTTCGTTTATAAATTATATAATTTTATTTTTATTTTTATTTTGTATTTCTTTTTCTTCTTCTTCTTCGACGTTCTTACAAAAATATAATATATAAAATATATATGTATGTATGTATGTATGTATGTATGTATGTATGTATGTATGTATGTATGTATATATATTAGGAAAAAAATTTTATTCCCAATGAAATGAATTGAATGAGAACGATTATAGACATTTTTTCTTTTTATTCTTTTCTTTTCTTTCTATTTCTAATCAGAGAGAAAGAGAAAAGAAATCATTAACTACAATAATTTTTGAAATTTTGATAGGACTCTTTCGTTGTTAATTATTTACTGACACTCGCTTACAATCGATTTCTAATCGTTCGCCGTTGATTTAGTTTCGCGAAAAGAGAGATACAAGTTTGGGAAACGTTAACTTAGAGAAAGAGAGAGAGAGAGAGAGAGAGAGTATGTTGTCCAATGAGAAGACAAAGTGGTTTAGACGTCGCTCTATGGAATTTAACTGTCGAGTATAGGATTTTATCTATCTAACATAGTATTGTCCATAGAATAGAAAACTATATATATGCATACACATATATATACATACATATTTAACTATATATATATATATATACTCCTATATATAGGAGTAGTTACCATATATCGAGACATTCGTGTCCCTAAGAGAAGTCATGAACTGGGATACCTATCTACGGGAAGGATAGTTGTCTGGTCTAGTCCTATCGAATTTCCATCTTATTATAATATATTCATTCCTTTATCCCATTAAGAATCCCTAAAATACGATTTTAATAATCACATTGGTCATCTCAAAAATATTCTATATATATATTTATAAAATATATAATAAACAAAAATATTATATATATATATATATATATATATATACAAAATTATATATTAACATGAATATCGTCAATATTATTATTATTCTCATCCTGATTATTATTATAATTATATCGTAAAGAAATAAATAAAACGATGAAAAACAAAGAGAGAGAGAGAGAGAGAGAGAGAGAGAGAGAGAGAGAGAGAGAAATGATTTACGACTACTTATTTTGAACGAGGAGAAATGATGAATCAATGATTCCAAATAGAAACGATAATAACACGGCTAAAGGAAGACAGCGAAAGACTAGCGTTATCCTACTCTATGGAGTTACTCAATGGAGTGCTAAATGTCTGACGAGAGGGTCGTCGAAGCTTCTTTGGATCTCTCTCTCTCTTTCTTTCTCTCTCTGTCTATCTCTTTCTTTCTCTTTGAGAGACGTTTGTGGGAGGATACCGGCGAGACACGCGAGAGACACGCGATTTTAACGTTCTCATACCTCCTCCTCTTCATTCTCCTTTTCTCTCTCTCTCTCTCTCTCTCACGGTCACACCGATAGATAGATAGATAGATAGATAGATAGATAAAGAGAGAGAGAGAGGGAAGCATGAAAAAGTAGAAGGTTTTTATCGTCCTTTTAATTATTCCTTTAAACGTCGCGGGAAGATCTCGACCGTAATCCCTTCCGTCTATGTGAACGATATATATATATATATATATATATATATATATATATATAACATTAGTCGATTCTATCGCAATCGTTATGTCGTTACGTATCAATTAAAATCGAGTTCGATCGGGGCTAGATAGACATCGCTGATAGATAGATAAATAGATAGATGGATCGATGGATCGATCGACGGATGTCGATTACGGATAAACGTTATGGAATAAAGGGAAGATTAGTTTTCAATTGGAAAAGGTAAAACGCGAGCGCGCACGTACACGCGCGTAAAACGCGTATATAAAACGTCGTAGTAGTAGACACGTACACGCGTATACGGAAAGAGACACGCACACGTAAGTTGAGAAAATTATGCAAAATCATGGGGCTATAAGTCATCGAGAGTGAATCATCGTTAAGTGAAACAAAGAGGAGAGACCGGAGTTATTTCGAGAGCACAAAATCTCAGGAGGAAGAGAAGGACGAACAGAAGGAGGAGGAGGAGGAGGAGGAGGAGGAGGAGGAGGAGGAAGGAGGATGAGATAGTGGTGATGGCGAATGATGGAGGAGAGGGGAAGAAAAGAAGGAAGAGTGGCACCAAAGTACTACGTGCATAAGCTCGAGGAACGCAGGTGTGCCAGTGCGAAAGCGGTGACCCATTATCGCACAGCTGCGGGCGGGGAGGGGAGGGGTAGGTGGAGAGGAAGGAGGAGAAGGAGGAGGAGGAGGAGGTGGTGGTGGAGGTGGAATCATTCTCGCGGGGCGGGAGGGATCGTCCCAGTCGCGAGGCACGAACGTTTCGAAAGAGCCTTAACAGGATAAACAGATGTACCCATAAATATGTTCTCTGCTGCTGCGTGTTTGCTCTTTCGCCGGATACGTCGTTACATTTCCACGGTAATTTCTACGTAATCTAAGCCAAGGAAGGAAGGAATGATGGAAGAAAGGAAAAGGCAAAAAAAAAAAAAAAGACAGATGAGGAGGAGGAGGAGGAGGAGAGAGAAAAACTATTAAGACCATTAAGGATATCCTTTGTGATTGGTCTAAGATGAAAGAAACGTATATACAAATACACACTTCGATGATAACCATTTTAACGATCTATATAATCTAAATCCTCTCTTACGTTATTATTTCCTCGATCATTTTAATCAAAATTCAAAGAATAAATCTAATCGTGTGTGTATATATATATATATACATAATACGCATGTATGTATGTATGTGTGAATGTGTGAATGCATGAATGTACGTATGCATGAATGTATGTATTCATCTCTGTCTATCTATCTATCTATCTATCTATCTCTTTCTATCATTCTCTCAGTTGCCACGACGTACTAACACGTCGTTACATTTTCTACATTTGAAGGTGAAAGCATATCGCGCAAGACATATTGTTTTTTTTATTTATTTATTTATTATATATATATATATATATATTCCACGCCTATCGTTTAACTGGGCTAGCTAGCTGACTACCTTCTCTATCTTCCGATCATAAGCGATCCCCCAAGGTAAGTGAATCCTCGCTTTCCCGTTAGGAACGGCACTCGTTTTCTTTCCGCTATTTCCGATCCCGTTTAGAAATGAATAAGAACACGTCGTTACATTGCATATACGTACACGTACGTATAGTAGTACTACTAGTAGTAGTAATAATAATAGTAATAGTAGTAGTAGTAGTAGTAGTAGTAGTAGTATAAGAAGAAGAAATGGATAAAAAAGGAAGAACTGGAGGACAAAGATGAGACAAAGAGAAATGGAAAGAAAGAAGGAAAAAAAAATAGTGAGAGAGTGTGAGAGAGAGAGAGAGTGAGAGAGAGAAGGAAGAAAGATGGGAAGTTGGTAAGAGCAGCTGGGATCTTAGAGAGAAAGAGGAAGGATCGAGAAAAGCCTACTACTCGGTTTCGAGCCGTTCCACTTTTACTTTGCTCTTGAGAATCTCATCTCGTCGTCGGCCAACCTGCACCACATTTCCACGGATGCCTTACAGCGATTCTCTCGCTAATCACGCGTGAATGCACACAAACAAACAAACAAACAAACACGAACGCGCGCACATAGATAGTTAGATAGAGAGAGAGAGAGAGAGAGAGAGTGTGAGAGTGAGAGGGAGAGACAATGACGGATAGAACGATAGACGGACGGACGGATAGATTAGACGAATGGACACACACACACACACACACGTGCGTGTACGCAGCAGACACACATACACACATACGCGCGCGCACAAAGAAATATGTAGCCATTTTCTAAACGCACGTACATAACTACGGTTGTCCAGTTAAAGAAATCAAGTGCCGCTCATCAGGGTGGGGTTTACACAAACGCATATATATGTACACACACACACACACACATATATACATACATATAAGTCCATAGTAAGTAAAGTAAGTTTAACTCTTCGGTTTTACTTTCTAAGATCCCCCCTTTAAACTCTCCTCCTCCTCCTCCTCGTCCTCCTTCACCTCCTCTCTTCCTTCTTCTCCCCGTTTGGATATTCTCGAGATAGTTGCGCTCGCGCGCACGACGTGTCCTGTGCCCGGTATATACACCTACTCTCGTCCGTCCACTCGGTGAAGGTAGAAAAATGACATCCTCCTTTATAAAATTCGCCCCGTCCAACTGGTTTCCATACATTTTTATTCGTCCCTCTTCGAGTGGTACTCGATGGACGTATACAACCTCTCTCTCTCTCTCTCTTTCTCTCTTTATCATTCTGTCTCTCTTCTTCCAATGTTGGTATACATATAAATATATATATATACTATCCGTAGTAATAATAATAGTAGTACTAGTAGTAGTAATAACGATAGCAGTAATATTAGAAATAGTAGTAGTAATAGTAGTAGTCGTAGTGATAGTAGTCTCGTTATTCCTTCTAAACTCTATTAATATATCCAATCCACTAAATGACAATTTTACCATTTTATTATATGTCCAACGACACTCACTCTTGTCGTAAAGGACGATTAATTTACACCCATTTTCTCTTTCCTTCATTTATATTTGTTGCTAAAGTAAAAAAAAAAAAAGAAAAAAACGAACAAACAAATAAATCAAAAGAAAGAAACAATATTAACGAGTTTTCTATGGAATGAAGATTGTTTAACTCGATAAGACAAAGAAGTGACACGCATACACACACATATACTACCACTACTACTATTACTACACACACACACACACACACATATATATATATATATAGTAAGTTCTTCCTATATCAATCTTTCTTTCTTTCTCTCTCTCTCTTGATTTCTGTAGGGATACATTTAAACATTCATATACATATACATACATACATACATACATACATATATATATATATATACATATATATATATATATATATATATCGAATATATGCTATCGCGTTCAGCAGTGAACCGAGACGAGCGAGAGAAGGCGCGTGTATGCGAGGTAGACCACGCCAGGGTGGGGTCTCTCTTCTCGCATCCGAGTTGGCGCTTTCAGTTTCACTTTCTAAGTCGTCGTTTTCCCCCTCCCTCCCTCCCTCTCCCTCTCTCTCTCCCCCTTACCCTACCCTACCCAATCCTATCCTATCCTACACCGAGCATCCCGTACCCCGTACCTCGTCTCTTCACTCACTCACTCACTCACTCACTCACTCTCTCTCACTCACTCTCTCTCTTTCCCTCTTTTCCCTCTGGCTTCCCCACCCCATCCCATCCCCTCGTCTGCCTGAGGCCACCTTGCGGGACTGATCTAGGCCCTGCCGCCGTCGCCGTCGTTCCAAGTAGTCAGCCACCCCACGCCCTACTATTCGCTGTTCTCTGTATATCGATAGTACTGTTCGACGCAGCCAACAACAGCTTAGAAAAGCAAGCTAGCCAACAAGCTAGCAAACAAACAAACAAACAAGCAAGGAAGCAAAAGAATCACGGCCATGAGAAGATCAATGAGAGGACGTAGTATTAAGAGATAACTATGTCGAGCTGAATAAACTCAAGACAAACTAAGTTGAAGTTATATTAAGCTGAGTTAAAGTTAAGTTAAGCTGAGCTAAAGTTAAGTTAATCTAGGCTAAGCTATGCTAAAGTACAATTGAGTTAAGCTAAGCCAAGGTAAGTTGAGCCAAACAAAGCTGAAGTTAAGTTAAGCAAAGTTAAACTAAGCTAAGAAAAGCTAAAGTTAAGTTTAGTTCAAGTAAACTCAAGCAAATCTAAAGGTATGCCGTGCTAAGCTAAGTTAATCGAAGTTAAAGTTCAGCTAAACTACAGTTAAGTTAAACTAAGCCGAGCTAAGTTGAGCTAAATTTAAGTTAAGCTGAGCTAAAGTTAAGATAATCTAGGCTAAGCTATGCTAAAGTACAATTGAGTTAAGCTAAGCCAAGGTAAGTTGAGCCAAACAAAGCTGAAGTTAAGTTAAGCAAAGTTAAACTAAGCTAAGAAAAGCTAAAGTTAAGTTTAGTTCAAGTAAACTCAAGCAAAGCTAAAGGTATGCCGTGCTAAGCTAAGTTAATCGAAGTTAAAGTTCAGCTAAACTACAGTTAAGTTAAACTAAGCCGAGCTAAGTTGAGCTAAAGTTAAGTTAAGCTAAGTTTAGCTAAAGTTAAGTTAAGCAAAAGTAAAGTTTAGCAAAGCTAAAGGTATGCTGAGCTAAGCTAAGTTAATCAAACTTGAAGTTAAGTTAAGTTTAGCTAAAATTAGGCTGAGCTAAGCTAAGTGAGTATCGAAACGTCAATTAAAGAAAAAGAATAAAAACATAAAAAAATAAAGAAACAGACAAAAAGAAAGAAACAAACTTCGCCCGATCGAACCGAATTAATATTGATTTCTATCGTACATTAAATATATCCCTTCTTTTCTTTTTCGAATACCATCAAAGAAAGAAAAAAATAAATAAAAAAAAATAAAAAGGAAAGCAACAACAAAAAAAAAATGAAGATGCAAAGAATTCCATTTCCCTTTTCTCCCTTTTAACAAACGCGCATACAGAAGTTATTATATTTCTCGCTTACCGCTTTCGTTTCGTATTTCACGGATAATTTCGCTTAGCGAGGCGAGGAGGAGGCGTGGGTGGTGGTGGTGTTGTTGTTGGTGGGTGCGAAAATGTGAAATCGTCGGAGCAGAAGCTCTCTCGGTTATTTGTAAAATCGAGAGAGTGGAGGGGAAGGGGAGGGGAGCAGCAGCAGCAGCAGCCTCGGGAGGTCCGAATTATTCCCATATTCTTCGGGTTTGCTTCTTCCACTTTTTCTGTTTCGTTTCGTTTCGTTTTGTTTTTTAACGAATGCGAATTGAGAACCGCAAAAGAGAGAGAGGAGAGAGAGAGAGAGAGAGAGAGAGAGAGAGAAAGAGAAAGAAAAAGATTTATTTCGGAATCCGTCGGGGCGGCAAGTTTAATTGGATCGCCGACGACGCCTTGCCCGTGTTTGTCCTCGTCTCTTTAAAGACACTTCGACTTTCTTCTTCGTCTTCTTCACCTCCTCCTTCACCTCCTCCTTCACCTCCTCCTTCACCTCCTCTTCGACCCTTTCCCTTCTCTCTTTTTCTTCGGCTCCGACTTGGAGAGTGGCGACAATTGAAACTGGATTCTGCCTACACGAGCGTGTACGATTTATTTGCCACGATCCGCTCGTACGTGTATGCATAACTATCCACGTATGCATGCATCCGCTTATGCATGCAAGCAATACACGTAATGCAAGCAATACACTTAAACGTGTATGCGTGTGTACGTACGTGTTCAAAGTTTGTAACTTTCGGGCACGGAGTTAAAAGCGACGTGAGAAAGTCCTCTCATTCTCGATTCTACTTGTCCGCCAAAACGAGATCGATAAATTAACGTTCGATCAACGAGATTCCCTGAGATAACGAGGACCCGAAGAAGTAAATTTATTCCCATTTCTTTTTATCTTTTCATCTTCCCTTCTTTACTTCTTCTTATTCTTCTTTCCTTTTCTTTTCTTTTCTTTTCTTTTCTTTTCTTTTCTTTTCTTTTTGCACTTCCTCGCATAACCAATCGTTCCTCGATATTATTAATATTTGATACGATAAAATTACGGTTAATACGTTTACTACGTATTTAGAAATTTCACAATTTTCTTCGATATTCATTCGTATACAAGGAACAAAGAAAGAAATAAAGAAGTAAATAAAGAAAGAGATTAATTCAAGAGAAAAAAGAAAGAAAGGAATGGATAAATAAATAAATAAAGAATGAAAGATAGACAGATTTTTATCTTTTTGTCTTCCTTGAAATAATGGATATCGTCGCAAGAAAATAACTTTTGCGAGAGAGAGAGAGAGAGAGAGAGAGAGAGAGAGAGAGAGAGAAGGTAGAACGACGTGAATCGGCCTTGTTGCCTTTAAGAGTGTAGATTTTTCGATACAGAAGCGCGAACGAGCTTGTGGAGCGATAGTCGATCTCTCTCGCGTTGAGTTCGACCTTGAAGCTAACGGCTTGTCACATCTGGACAGGCTGAAGATACGGAAGCGGTCGAGACAAGAAAGAGAACCCGTTAAGGTTCTTTAGGGCGTATAAGGTTGGACGACCTTAAAAGATATCTCTCTCTTTCTTTCTCTATTTCTATCTCTATCTCTCTTCTTCTTTTCTATCTTATTCGTGACGGACAATGTTAAACACGAGTCGTGCCAAGCTCGCCTTCTCGTTCCATGACACCTGCTTACGAATGATGCATAGAAACCGTACTCGGTATTTCCTGCAATTGTATATCATTTACATCCTCCCATACGGATGTATCTATGGAGTGGTAATCAACGCTCTTTAGAGTTATTAACTATATATATAAATGTATATGTATATATATATATATATATATATATATATATATTATATACCCACACTATTGCCCACCTGTTCGATCGATCTACGAGAAGAATTGGAAAAAAGAAAAGAAAAAGAAAGAGAATCATTGAGAGATAGAGAGAGCGAGAGAGATAGAGAATATTTCCATTAATGGTTTCGATCCAACCATTGATTGGTCCCCGCGACGTCTTTAAACCGAGGAACTTCTTGATTGAATATTACAAAAAAAAAAATAAATAAATAAATAAATCAATCAATAAAAGGAAACAAAAAAATACCTACTACTTCTTCGTATCCCATAGAACGAACAGCTGGGAAGTATTTTATTTTTTTTTTTTGCAGGATTTATTAATGAAACAACCATTCTCGTAAAATTGTCAAGAAGTCGTCGTCGTCGTCGTCGTCGTAGTCGTCGTAAAAAAAAAAAAGGAGAGAGAAAACAAATCCAGTGAAAACATTAAAAAGCAGAATGTACATGAAAGTTAATGCAGACGAGTAATAACGTAGACAATAGTAAATTAACTAATTATCTTAAAGCGAACGAGGAGTATGAAATGATTGCTGGTTTTTATTTTCTTTTCTTTTTTTTTTTTTTCGTCAAAGTCCACTCAAAGTCGCTCTCGTTGTATTCTTCGTGGAAATTAAACGTTACGAATGGGATATAAGGGGGAACGGGAGGAAGGGGTTACAAATTAAAAAAAAAAAATAAACGGACCGAGAGAATGTCTTATTTGCACGTATAATATAATCTACGAGAAAAAAGAATATATATATATATATATATATATATATATAGATATATGTGCGTGTGTGTGTGTACTTACGTAGGTACGTATATACGTATGTTACTTCGACGGAATCTCGAAAGTCTTTGAACGATCCTCCTCTCAATTCTGCTTTAAGTTAACGAGCGTGACTAAACAGAGGGTTCCACGAACTGTAGCGACCTGACCTTTGTCACTATAGGTATAACGACAACGATAACAACAATGACGAAATACAAGGTAAAATTTGTAAGCAAACATTTTCGTATATATATATATATATATATGTATATATACGAAATCCCACGTTAAACGAGAACTACTTTGAACTACTACGCACAAAGAAAACGGTATATGTATATATGTGTGTGTGTGTGTGTGTGTTTACGTGTAATTCCTCTGAAAATAAGATTGCCGACGTAATAAAGAGTAGAAAAAAGATCATCATATATTATTACGATTTCTTTATTAATTCAACCACTCATAACTGAAAGAAAGAAAGAAAGAGAGAGAGAGAGAGAGAGAGAGAGAGAGAGATCGTAATAATTAATTCGTCGAAATTCTAATCAATACGTATCTCCGATCGTTCTAATTAATCGGTTATTAAAAACAATTAACAAATCCGACGCGTTTGTACAGATATCGTTTTGCGTAGAAAACAAAATTCTCGTTCGTTCATTTTCTTATTTATTTAATTATTTATTTATTTTAATTAAAAAAAAAAAAATTATCGAATAAACCTAATCGATCGATAATTAACTTCTGACTCAACCTGTAGGACGTATATAAAGAAACGTACGAGAAATATCATTCGTTCGTAACAAATCAATTGAAGTATTGCCGGTGGTGTGTAAAACGTTTACAATCGATGAACGTAAAAGATTTGCTTTGAATGGAAAAGAGAGGAGAGAGAGAGAGAAAGAGAGAGAGAGAGAAAGTATGTGTGTGTGTGTGAGAGAGAGAGTGAGAGAGAAGAAGAAGGGTGGAGTAAGAAGTAAAGAATGAATAAAGTCGAAGAGACTCGTGGATGGAAACACGCGAGAGCAATAATTTATTGATCGTGAAAATCCATCGAGAGAGAAAGAGAAAGAGAAAGAGAGAGAGAGAGAGAGAGAGAGAGAAAGGTATTCGGATCGATCGCCGATATCGGCTAAGTGTAAGGAACATTAATCAGTCGGGAGTACGTCAAAGGTAGCATGCGCGTTTAACACGGTTAACGTGAGCGCAATTACGATAGAATGTGTGGAAAGCCGACGGAGGTCGCCTAACGCTTAGTTAGAAAATCTAAAGGAGGATCGTCGATACATTTATATACATATATACACATATATATGTATATATATATATATATATATATATATATATGTTTTATCTATATAAATATCTACGTGCATATACATACGTGTTATCTACATGCATACATAAATATATAAATATATGGGTGGGTATCTATATATATATATATATGTATATATATATATATTTTGCGTGTTACTTAGACTTAGTTTAGATATGTAAATACATAGAAGAGGGAGATGATGGTAGTAGAGGGAACGGACGGTCGGGCGGGTTAGTGAAAACTGGGAGGAGTGAGGAGGGAGGAGGGACGCGTTCCATCCCGAAAGTTTCCTCTTCTTCTTCTTCTTCTTCTTCTTCTTCCGTGAGATCGAAATAACATCCATCGTCTGCTGCTTTCACTAATTCCATCTAAAGAATTTTCTCCGTTCGAACGAACGATCTTGCAAAATCTATCCTGCAATGTATCTTTTTCTCGCGGAGAAGAACGAAATAACTAAACGAAACGAAACGAAACAAAACAAAACAAAAGAAAAATAAAATAAACGAAAGCAAAGGGGTTGGGGTGGGAGGAAACAAATGATACGACGAACGAAAGGATCTGTAGGAAACGAAAACTCGACGTTAAAGAACTCGTCGTACTCGTTTATTTCTAATAAGAACATTTCTAAAATAACGTGGACGATCTAATTTCTAATGCGACACGTACGACGATCGTAAACGTAATCTCCCTCACGATTATTATACGCCACGTACGTTCTTAGAAATAGAAACGCGACGACGAGAGCGTCGTTATAATGAACGAAGAAAATCAAAATCGTCTCTCGCTTTTTTCCCTTCGACGATCTCCGATCATCGATTCGATCCGATCTATCGTTCGGTTGATCGATCCAAAAGATTCATTCCCTTCTTCGGTTCGATGCGAACGAAACGAAACGAAACGAAACAGAACGAAATGAAATGAAATCAAACGAAACGAAACGAAACGAAACGAAACGAAACGAAACGAAATGAAACGAACATAAAACTCAAACCCGTTGCTGCTTTCACCTATTCCTCATAAAATCCGTGATACTTTGAGCGTCGCCACGAGTCCATGTCGTTTTACTTCCTTTGCAATGATCCCGTTGACGGTGACGGTTATGTCGATGCCGATGGTGGTGGTGGTGGTGATGGTGGTGATGGCGATGGCGATGGTGCTGGTGATGGTGATGGTGGTTGTGTACCACCTTCTTCGATATCGAAGAAGGCGAAGGCGTGGCAATAGCAGACGGAGAGAAAAACATACTCTTCCGTGCGTACTCGAAGAGATCCGAGGAATCTCTGATGGAGTAATGATCTTTCTTCTTTCTCTTCCTCTCCTTCTCCCCCTCCCTCTATTCCCTCTCCATCTCACCTTCTAACTATTTCTAAGAGCAATTGATCGTTCACGTCGCGCTATAATAACAAAAAAAGTATAAACAAACGAATCGACGGGGTCGGGGCTAGAATGGGAGGATTGACCGTATATTGACCGACCGATCATCATTTTTCAAGGACGCGTACGAACAAATACTTCTTATTCTTCTTCTTATTTTATTTTCTTTGCTTTTCTCTCTCTCTCACTCTCTCCCTCTCTCTCTCTATCTCTCTTTCTTTATCTATCTATCTATCTCTTTTTCTCCAAAGAAACTCGTAACATTATTAATAATTGCGTCGAAGGAAAGTACATACATTACATACATACATATTTACATATATACATACGTACGTACGTACGTACGTACGTATTGAATAATCAAGAATTGAAACAAAGAAAAAAATAATAAAAATAAAATATAAAGTATTACAGGTTATTCGTCATAACAGAATTTTATAATAAATATGATGTTGAAATCGAGTCTGATTCATCGATACCCTTTCAAACCCACGCGTGTTATCCTTTTGATACGAGTCAACGCTCACGCAAGCACAACCGAAACCTTTATTATTATAATACATGCATGCATACATACATACATACGTACGTACTTACGTACGAGAGTAAGTACGCATACATACGTTTTATCTTTAGAGTACGTAAATACGTACGTCGAGAATTACTAGGATAGAGATCATTCTAATTTTTCGATGACGTCTTGTCTCTTGAACCGAGGTCACGCAATTTTACGTGAATTTAAAAAGCGGCTGGCGGGGAAGGGGTAGGGGGTAGGAGAAAGAGATAGAAATAGATGGATAGATAGATGGATGGATAGATAGATAGAGAGAGATAGAGATAGAGAGAGAGAGAAACTCGGAACCTTTTATTCGAGATATCCTTTTACGAAGCGCGTTACCATTCGTCTTATCGGCGCGCATGCGGACGCGAGAGTGCATACGGAAATCGTGGCGCAACGAAATAACGAGTTCTAATTGCGAAAGCAGATCTACGCGCTCCGGCAAAAGCCGTCGTCCGTCGTCCGCCGTTAAAAAGAGAGAGATAGATAGATAGATAGAGAGAGATAGAGAGAGAGAGAGAGAGAGAGAGAGAGAGAAAAAAGCGAGCAAACGAGCGAGTATGCGCCAGCGAGAACGAGCGAGCGAGACAGACATAGATAGATAGATAGATAGATAGATAGATAGATAGATAGAGAGAGATAGAGAGAGAAGCGAATAACAAAAAAAAAAAAAGAGAAAAAACAAAAAAAGAGAGAGATAAAAAGAAATAGATAATAAAAATAAAAATAAAAAGCGGTCGGGGGAGGAGGAGGAGGAGGAGAGGGAGGAGGAGGAGGAGGAAGAGGAGGAGAGGGAGGAGGAGGAGGAGGGAAAAAAAAGGAACACACAGAAGGTGCACCCGGCACCTGATTCATTTAAGTAGATAGCGATCTATGACGCAGATCGCCGGAGCTGGTCGCCTTTAAAAATCGTCCTTCCACGCCTCGGAGTTTCGCCCTTTCAACGCGTACAACTTATCCGTCTGTCTCTCTCTATCTCTCTCTCTCTCTCTCTCTCTCTCTCTCTCTCTCTCTCTCTCTCTTTTTCTTTCTCTATATCGTTTGATCTCCCCCCCTCCCTGTCACCCTTCCCCCAGGTCCACACGAAGAGATTTGCTTGGCATAAACCGTGACGGTGCAAGTGCAAGTCTCTCGGCCCGATGTAGGAAGTTACTGTACTTAAATCATGTTGATTACGACCGGCTTGATTATTAAAATGAAAAAGAAAAGAGAGAGAGAGAGAGAGAGAGAGAGAGAGAGAGAGAGAGAGAGGAGGGGGATGGGGGAGAGGAAAGAAAAGAAAAAAAGAGGGAAAAGAAAATTATATGTTATCTCTAAGCATCTATCCATATACGTGTATGATCGATACGATAAATAATCGAATTTTTTTTTTTTTTTTAAGAAAAAAAAAAAAAAAGAGAAAAGAAAGAAAGAAAGACAAAAGAAAAGAAAATGTTGTCTCCCGTCTATATTACTTCTTTTTTTTTTTTTTTTTTTTTTTGGAGGGTTAGGTATGCGTGAAGTTATCGAACGGTCTCGATGCATTTCTTTTTTCTTTTTTTTCTTTTCTTTTAATTTTTTTTTGTTGGGGCGGGTGGAGGTACGTGTAAAAAATTATCGAACGGTCTCGATGCATTTCTTTTTTCTTTTCTTTGATCCTCCTGCTCTTCTTCTTCTTCTTCTTTTTCTTCTTTTTCTTCATGCACTTCTTCTTTCCACACTTATGCACTCTCGGTTTTGTAAGTATATTCTATTACGTTGTACTGTTACATTTGCAACACGATGATGACTCCCTTTTGCTCCGATTGCGGTTTTCCTTGCGGGGCATTTGAAAGATAAAGAAAGAAAGAAAGAAAGTAAGAAAAAGAAAGAAAGAAAGATAGAAAGAGATATAGAGGACATGATTCTTCATTACACGGAAAACGATTATTATCTAAATCACCCTTTTCTCTTCCATAACAAAAAAATAAAAAAAGAATCATTCTTACGCTATCCGTCTAAATACTAATTTACGATAAATACCGTTCAATTCTTGAACAAATTTTAATTGAATCGCGTTTAGTCGAAACAAACATTTCCATTCGACGTTACGGTCGTCAAGCGAAAAATTCATGCCGATAATATTTTAATAATAAACACAATAATAATAATAATAATAATAATAATAATAATTATTATTATTATTATTATAATTATTATTTAATGTATATTAAAATTTAAATCATCTTTCTCGTTTCGATATCGGCACCAACTTTTCTCATTCGACGATGATCTATAATAAATCATTTAAAAATCGTTTGAAAATCAATTCAAACGATTTAAGGAGAGACCCGATTAAATTAATATTTATTGACTTTACACTCTCGTTCTTATCTTTTCCCTCTCTTTCTTTTTTCTTAAAAAAAAAAAAAAAAGAAGAAGAAGAAGAAGAAGATAGAATCGTCGCTTCATCCAGTATCAACGAGAGAGAGAAAGAAAGAGAGAGAGAGAGAGAGAGAGAGAGAGAGAGAGAGCACACAACAGAACGTGGTGGACACAGGTCCCACGGACCCGCCGGCAGGTTGTTCTATACCCGAAGAAATCTACTAACGAAATAACGAGTTCTGTTTGCGAAACCAGAAATGGTAGAGAAGTAAGTTGGCGAAAAAGAGAGAAAAAGAAAAAAAAAAAGAAAAAAGATGTAGAAAAAGAAGGAGCCGCCCGTTCGTACGTACGTACGTAAGTACATACATACGTAAGTGTGCATTTGTACGTGCATTCGTACGTTCTCGTTCGTGCGTACTGATGCAGAGCAGAAAAAAGCTTTCCGATCTGGAATAGTTCAGCAGTCAGGCTTTGCTGCCCCAACAACTTACCAGATAACGAGATCGAGATCGTGATTCGTGATCGATACGCCATATAGATCGTATTCGATCCTAGCACCAGTCTAAGACCGAATAATATCAGCGGACAAATTGATATATGATTTTTAAATGCGCTTCATTCCTGACCTCCTCCTCCTCCTCCTCCTCCTCCTCCTCCTCCTCCTATCCTTTCATCTCCTTCTCCTCGCCTTTATCCGAATAAAACGAATATATATATATATATATATATATATATATATATATATATATTAAAAAAAAAAAGAAAAAAAATATTTCATCATCGAACGCGCGAGTTCGTGTTTGCACGTGTAATATCTAATCGATCACCATCGGCTGTGACACTTTCGTCGAATTAATCGATATTGAAAAAAGGATCGTACGGGATTATTTAAAAAAAAAAAAAATTTTAAATCGAATGATTTACAAATTAGACAAATTATAATACATGAAAAATTCGTTACCTATTAATACTCGATACGATCGATCTCTTTCTCTCTCTCTCTCTCTCTCTCTCTCTCACTATCTTTCTATTTCTGTCTCGTTTCTTTTTCATTTTCTTTTTCTTATCGATCGAACCGATCGATGGAAATCACCGATTTATTTGATTTGCCAATTCTGCGTAGGCCAATAATCCGACTAAGATCGATAATACAATATTTTTCCTCTCTTGTAATATATTTTTTCTTTTTTATCTAATAATTATCAAGGAATTATCAAGATTCCGTTTGGTAAATTAAATTAAATTAAATTAAATTAAATTAAATTAAATTAAATTAAACTAAAGCAAAGTAAAGAAATAAGGAAAGAAATTAACAATGAAAAAGGAAAGAAGAATATGAACGAAAGAGAAAGAGACAGAGAGAAAAGAATCAGGAGTCTGATTCATACAGGTGCAAAACTAAGTACCTTGAAGCACTACCTTGAAAAATCCACATTACCTCCACCCTTTTAGTCCAAACAACATCGCCGCTCTTACATCCACCTACACACGCACACGCACACACACACACACACGGAAAAGAGAAAAAAAAGAAACAGAGAGAGAGAGAGAGAGAGAGAGAGATATTCACACAAACATACGTAAGTATCGGTAAAAGTGGTATACGTGTACGTGTGCATACATGTACGTCACGCGTATATAGTTCGCGCTAACGTACGACACAGTAATTGATAATTATCGTTATAGCGCCGGGCGGAGGCGAGTTCAAGCCTCCTAGAGCTTGTTCTCTCCAGCCGAACGAGTCGTTGCTACACCTCCATCATGACGACGACGACGACGACTATAACGACTATAACCACACCGACTACGAGGACTATGACTATGACGATCGAGCCACGTAGGAAAAGAGATGGCGAGTTGCCGGCAGTTTAACTGGCCGTTCGCTTACGGTCGCCTAGAGATATCTCGACTTTTCTTACATCCCATTTCATCTTGGCGACATGCCCGAATCGTGATTAAAAAGAAAAAGAAAAAGGAAAAAAAAAAGAAAAAAGAAAAAGAGAAAGAAAAGAAGAACTTTTACTATTTCCCCTGGCCTTAAAAAGAGAAAAGAAAAAATAAAATAGGATAGAAAGAAAAATAGGACAGAAAGGGCAAAACCTTTTTCCAAAGATCCCGCTTTACGATTTTCCCTCGTAATTATATTTCAAAATATCACGAACGAATGCCATGAAATACGTGTGCGTTGATTTTTTCCTTTCGCTTGCAAAAATCCCGACGATACAAAATCCGAATCGGTTATATTTATAATCTTTATTTTTCATTGTTTCTCATTGTTCTTCTATCCCTCTCCCAAAATCCTTCTGATAAAACGATTAATTTCCCAAGTTATTACCCGTATGCAACAACCGAACTAAATCGCCACGAGGACAATTGATTTCAATTAATAATTAAACGTTACGATAAAGAGAAAATCGCACGATTAAAAAGCATAATTATTCGCAAACGAATATTCGCAATGTTCGTACGGATTACATTTTATCGTACATGCGTAAAGAAGGAGACAGACGGACAGACGGATGGACAGAAAGAGAGAGAGAGAGATAGATAGCTAGATAGATAGATAGATAGAGAAAGAGAGAGAGATACTTGGACGCAATTAAGTTCTAGACGCGTTCTTCCGTGAAAAGATGTTAGAGTAGTGATTTTTCATAGCGCCAAACTACTTTCATATTTCAGGATCGTAACCGAGGCGCATTGGCACGATCATAATCACGACGTAACGGTTCGCCGCGGAGTGTGTAGTGCACCTTCGCGTTAGCGCAAAAGGATCGTCGTCCGTGTATCCTACGAAAGTGCCCGACGTGCATATAAACACATACAAATGCATTTAGACAGAGAATACAGTATACACGGTATACGGTATACGGTATACAGTATACAGAATACAGATACAATATCTAATACTGTTAGGACCTTTCCACTACATACTCGACGATATATATATATATATATATATATATATATATATATTATACATACATAGATCCATACACACACGTATATATATTTATATATATATATATATATATATATATATATATATATATATATGTATATATTTGTTTGTGTGAATCTATCTGTGCGTGTATGTGTGTGTGTGTCGTTGACTAGCCGGAATTGCGAAAGCATTGGGACGCACATCTATTAATACCGAGTTATCTTTGTTGGTGTGGGTGTTATCAGGGCAGGGCGTGTCGCCAGGAAAGCAACGAGCGAACCGGCAGCCGGCAACGTGACTCTTGTCTGCTAAGCTAGCTTGCAAACTGAAAGAGAGAAAGAGAGAGAGAAAGAGAGAGAGAGAGAGAGAGAACGAGAGAGAGAGAGAGATAGAGATAGAGCGTCAGGATCCGCTTCATTCTCCTTCCTTCTTCTTCCTTCATTTTCCTCCTCCTCCTCCTCCTCCTTCTTCTTCTTATCCTCCACCTTCTCTCGTTTCTCCTCCACCCCGACGATCTTTCCAAACTGGAAGCTTTACTTGCCGTCTTCCTGGTCTAGCAATCGTGCCCATCGAGTTATCCTCGTTACTCAATCGTTACTCGACTCTTCCGCAACCTTCCGATTGTCCTTTTCTCATTATCCAATTTGCTAATGCGATTCGTTCTATCTCTTCTTCTTCTTTCCATCCTCCTTTTTCTACCTTCGTACGATGACTCGTGAAAATTGACACGCATGCGCCCGTAACCGCGCGTCCTTTCGTCTTCGTACGATATATATTTTTTTACTTCTCTCCCTTCTTTCTTTTTTATTTTTATTTTTTTTTTTTCCCTTTACAATCTTCCTTCTCGCGTATCTAAAGCGCAAACGATTTATTCTTTGTTTTATTTTATTTTATTCTATTCTTTTTTTTTTTTTTTCAAATAGAAGAACCAAAAACACCTACGAGACATAACGCAATCCTTCGATCGTGAAAATTACCCGGGCATAGATTTATTATTTATTAATTGATAAAGGGTGAACGGAGTGGAGCGTTTTCTTCCTCTCCCCGCCCCCTTCCCATCCCCCGTGTTCATCACGCATTCTCGTAGGTATGATTATCTTCTCGTTCGAGCGTGGAGGAAATGAATCAAAATTTGAATTAAAAAAAAAAAAAAAAAAAAAAATTGTCAATCCCGTTTATTATCGCAATGTAGTAGCGGATAAATGTTAATATTATTTGTAAGATCGCTTTCGATTTCACGTACGCTCGAACGGCGCGCGCGCGAGCGCATAAACGTCGTCTTTTCACGCATCGATTAACAAACACCCCGGCGGCCGCAAACGCGGAGGATTTAAATCGCGCGACACCAGGATCGTAGTCTCCTAGTAACGCTGGAATGTGATCTTTCGAAGAGACTTTTTCTCCTTTTCTTTCTTCTTCTTTCCTTTTTTTTTGTCTTTTTCTTTCTTTCTTTTATACATACATACATACATATACATACATACACACACACACACATATATATATATATATATATACGACGATACATACAAACGTATACGACGATTTGTCGCGAAACGTTTCGCACGCTCGTAGATAAGAAGAGGGAGGACGAAGTAGGAGGAGGAGGATGAGGGGGAGGAGGACGAAGTAGGAGGTGTCGTGGGGGGTGGTACTACGATGCAGGATGTGTGTGAACGTGTATAGAAGGAAATTTCACGGCGAAGCAGCAACGGCCGCGTACGAATAAAACCGGATAAAACGTTCTTATGTAACGTTCTCGAATGTAATTATGCAGATCAACGCGTACAAGGCGCGTACATACATGTCTTTCCTTTAACATTTACCTTTAGCCCGGCCTCCGAAAGAAATCGTTATATCCTCGGTAGGACGACTACAACGACGACGACGACGGTTCACGCTTATTAAGCAAGTTTTTCTCTCTCTCTCTCTCTCTCTCTCTGTCTCGCTTTTTCCTCTTTTCCCCATTTTTCTTTTGAATGTCTATTTTTATTATTATTATTTTTATTTTGTTTTATTTCAATTTTTTTTTTTTTTTTTTTTCGTTAAAAAGGACAAACTTTTTAGGAAAACTCGAGCGTCCCCCTCCCCTCCTCCTCATCCTCCCCTCCTTCCCTCCCCTCTCAATTCGATCACACCCTCCATTCGATCGTAATCGAATTACGCGTCAGAAAAAATTTTCATCGACGGTGTCCTCACGCGAGAACACGATTATATCCAACGATTTCATAACGTCACAAACGTAACGTGGGTTTTTTATTTATTTATTTTTTATTTTTTTTTTTTTTTTAATCATCGATCATTACGTTCTCTTGATCGGTAATTACCAATCGTCATTGATATGTATTAATGAATTTTAAGAAAAAAATTCACATCGACGAAAACAAAAATATATTTATATATACGCACACACACATATATATGTGTGTGTGTGTGTGTGTGTGTGTGTGTCTGGAAATCAAACGAAAGAACGCTGTACGACGCATTAGTAGACAATATCCATTGCAATAACAACTCGATAATGTTTTTACGATTTAAAAACCAACGTGATTAGCATGCGCGTCAATCGTAACAATGGACTCTTTCAAATCGGATCACGATCCAAGCATTTAGATCTTTTCCTTTTTCCATTTATTTTATTTGATTTATTTATTATTGTTTTCTTTAATAAACAAGATCGAACAATTTGTATCGTTTCTCGAATTATCGATAGATACCGATAGAAAAATTGTTGTTGCAATGCGTTCGACAATTCGTCCAATAAATTGTCATCATCGTCACTCACCATTCTCATCGTCATCGTCATCGCTCATCATTGTCATCGTCGTCGTCATCGTCGCCCATCGTCGTCATCGTCGTCATCGTCGTCATCGTCGTCGCTCATCACCTTTCATCGTCATCGTCACAGTCGTCATAGTCGTCATAGTCGTCATAGTCGTCATAGTCGTCATAGTCGTCATAGTCGTCGTTCGATCTCACACGAGCAGGCGCACGTGCGTGGCCCGTCCGAGAGTCTCTTTCACTTTGCGTTTTTGCGCCGAGCTGGCTGGCTGGCTGGCTCGCTCGCGCGCTTATTGTGTGCGTAGCAACAATGCGAACTGCTCTCCACAGGAGCCAATTAAGACGAGACCTTTCTCTCTCTCTCACTTTGTTTATCTCCTTCTATAGTTGATGAACCGGTCCGTTTCGAAGTCCATCGTTGGCTGACCATTTCCTTGCTGAGACACACCGACTTAAAGTCATTTGTATACGTAGAGAGAGAGAGAGAGAGACATATGTATATATATATATATATATATATATATATATATATATATTTTTTTTTTATATCAAACAAGTAGAAGAATTTAACTGTGAGAGAAAGAGAGAAAAAGAGAGAGAAAGAGGACTATATTAATAAGGTAGTCCTCCTCACCCTACATAACCCTATATATTAAAACGAAACGAATACATTTTTATTATTAATGACAAACGCATGTATGTATGTATGTATGTATGTATGTATGTATGTACGTACGCAAAGAAGTTGCCTGTTTATTATTCCGCGCAACGAGGCTTCTTCCCTCCAGCGTGAAACGACCCTTCCATCTTTTTATCCTCTTAATTGGAGAAATTGAAAGAGCATCGTGAAAAAAGAAAAAAAGAAATTACAAAAATAAACAAATAAAAAAATAAAAGAAACGATACTTCCATTATTTTTATTATTATAATTATTAGTATTAATTATAATAATTATTATTAGTATCATTATAATAATAACTATTATTATTAAATATAATTATTATTATTATTATTATTATTATTATAATAAAACATAAGATGACACCATGAACATTGTACCTTATCGAAAAAAACAAAAAAAAAAAACATATCTTATTCGTTACATATACACGCATGTACGTGCACACACTATTAATTACACTATATATAAAATATATATAGCACGTAATACGTCCGACAATAAATCTATATTCGTATATAAATCTATATCGTCGTTAAACTCGTCGCGGATTCGTTCGTCACACCTTGCGTTACGATATCGAAAAAAAAAAAAAAAAAAAAAAAAAAAAAAAAGAATCGATTTATCGTCCAAAAAGGAAAACAAAAAAAACCAAATCGAAACGTTACTCCGCAGCCCTCCGTCCCTCTCCCTCTTCTCTTCCTACACCTCGACGAAAGTTTTTTTTTCTCGACTACACCCCGTAGAATTTATAACCGACGTTCGGTGTTACCTTTTAACGAGACGTCGTTATTAATTCTTATAACGAGATCTTTGTTCCCCCACCTCTCTCAAAAAAAAAAAAAAAAAGAAGAATTAAAGAGAAAAAGCAAAGAGCAAAGGAAAGGAGTGATAAAAGAAAGGAGAAAAAAAAAAACATTTTTTTTTCTTTTTCTTTAAAAAGAAAAGAAAGAAAAACACGTATCCATTCTTCTCTCTCTCTCTCTCTCTCTCTCTCTCTCTCTCTCTCTCTCTCTCTCTCTCTCTCTCTCTCTCTCTCTCTCTCGTCGGTGAACGTGGCACCAATTTTCTGGGATTCGATTTCACGATTTCAACGTTCCCTTCTCTCTCTCTCTCTCTCTCTACCTTAAAAAAAAAAAAAAAAAAAAAAAAAAAAAGAGAAAGAAAGGAAGGAATAAAAAATGAGAGAAAAATAAATTAAAATGAAATAAAATAAAATAAGATAAAAGAGAATAAAACGATATAAAATAAAATAAAACGAAAATAAATAAATAAAGAATAAAAGGAAGAAAGAAAAGGGAAGAAAGAAAGAAAGAAAGAAAGAAAGAAAGAAAAAAAAGAAAAGAAAGGAAAGAAAAAAAGATGCAACCCATCCTTCCCTCCCTCGTCCTTTCCCCTCACTCTCTCTCTCTCTCTCTCTCTCTCTCTCTCTATCTATCTATCTATATATCTTTCTCAATAAGAGAGAAGAGTAGTCGTCAGAAATACAGGGATGTTGCCGATACGGTGACGACTCGTGATTGCCCCAAGAAGGGAAAGGTGTGGCACGGTGCAGTCATGTTGCTGATTTATAAGGCTAAATTCCTTTAGCGCGAGTACGCTCGCGCGCAAGCCAACCAACCAACCAACCAACCAACCAACCAGCCAACCAGCCAACCAGCTAGCCAGCTAGCTAGCTAGCGTGCGCGCGCGCGCAATACTCTCGAAGCCTCGCTTAGCTCTCTCGACCGGCAATATAACCCACCGCCTACACCCACCTCTAATCCTGAACGCGCGATTCGGTTTTAACGTTTCAAACGAAATTTATCGCCTCCATGTGGCTCTCTTCCGCCCCCTTAACTCTCTCTCCCCCTCCCCCTCCCCCTCCCCCTCCTCTCTCTCTCTTTCCCTTTTTCCTTTTCACATTGCAACAGGTTAGATGCTTGGCTAGTGGCGATATATATCCTACGGTAATGCGCTCCTATATCTCTCTTCTATATCTTTTCCTTCGGTTTGTTAGAAAGAGGGTGAAATAGAAAGACAGAAAGAGATAGAAAAATAGAAAGAAAGAGAGAGAGAGAGAGAGAGAGAGAGATATAAGTTAGATCGACATCGATATCGTAATAATCGTTCGATCGTACGAAAGAATCAACGGAATGATTATCTAAAAGCCAAGCCGCCCTGCCACCCCCTCGAACATGCGCGATCGATCGTTCGATGCATACAATCGTGTCAACCTAACGACGTAATATTCTTCACCCCGCGATCATCGGACTCGAGGGTTGAGGAGGAGATTGGGTAAAAACCGTTCATCGTAACAATACGTGGGATAATCGTTAAAGGTTCGAGTAATCGATAGAATTCTAAGAGATCCGGCAAATCGTTAGAATCGATAGAAGAAAATTCCAACTTGATCGTTGCTCGTTGTTTAGAGTTTAAATCCATTTAACTCGGTCTATTTATAATTCTCCTTTGGAAATTGTTATTAAATAATCGACGGATTACGATCGTGATAATGGATTGCCGTAATTGGTCAATATAGAATACGTAAATCGTAATATAAGGCCGGGCAGGACGTAGAGCGCGTGCACCGTTGCATTATTTTATTACACGTACGATAGATGATACATACAAACGATGCATACAATGCGTGCACGTACGGTACGTAATTACGCGTATGCGTGGTCGTTCTGATGCATAGGTTCGTTCAATCTCTCTATGTCTTACTCTATCTTTCTTTCTTTTCTTTCTTTCTTTCTTTCTTTCTTTCTTTCTTTCCTTCCTTCCATCGTGTAGACTCATACACAGGCTCATTGTCGGATAGGATCGAATTCTTTGATCGATCACCGGGCATGGCCAGCAGCCGTTACTTTGCACTTACTTACCACACACACACACACACACACACACACGCGCGCGCGCGCGCGATCTATTACGCCCACGCATATAAATATATATAGTATTATCGAGAGTAGAGACTTCTAATATTTCGGAACAATGCCGTTCGAACGTGCGCGCTGGCCTTGGCGATCGACGTTTAGCAAAATAATAATGAATAGGTGCGTGTGTAGCTTGCAGGTACTTTTTCTTTCTCTACTTACAATGTTATATTCTCTATCTATCTATCTATCTATCCATCCATCCATCCATCTATCTATACCTATCTCTCTTTCTCTCTCTCTCTCTCTCTGGGTGTATCAATCGAGATCAGTATAAGTATCTAGGGCGTAGTATAATTGCATCATCATGACTGCGAGATACTCTTTCTATCTCTTTCTCTATCTGTCTCTGTCCTATATGTGTGTATGTCCTTTCTATCCATCTTTATCCATCTTTCATTCACTCGGTTAAATTTCTTCTCTCTCCTTTTTTCTTTCCTCGTATCTTTGTCTCTCCATCTTTATCTTTCTTTTTTTCTCTTTCTCTTTCTCTTTTAAAGTCTTCGACCGGGATGCTGCAGAATCATCCGAGATCGGTGACAAGATTCCATGGTGCTCCCCTCCCCCTCCCGAGCGCGCGCGCGTCCCCGCTGTCAACGCGGAGAGGAGACGTGTGTCTCTCTCCCATTCTCTCCTCCCTCCCTCCCTCTCTCTCTCTCCTTACGAAAAATTTACGATTATGCAGCAAGAACCGACGTTGCGAAACATCGTCGAGAGACGCATACGCACACACACACACATATATATATATATATTCTTTATATATAATATATTATATGTGTGTGTGTGTGTGTGTGTGTGTATTCTTTCTTCTGTCTTCGTCTGGTAAGAGCGGTTTACCGAAGAATGCGATTGTCTTTCTGATCTACTGTCCTTTTTTTTGTTTTCTTTATGTACATATATATACATAAATATATATATGTATATAAAAAAATATATATATTTTGTATCTTTCAATTTTTTGCAATGTCTTATTCGCAATTCACTCTTTTTTATTTCGTCTCTTATTATAGATTCGATTAAAAAATACACACACACACACACACATGTATATATATATATATATATATATATATATATATATATATATATATATATACTGACCGACAACGCCTCTCGAATCCTTCGAAATTGTACGTTATTATTATTTACACACTGTCGGCTTATATTTGCGAGTGGGAAAAAAAGTATTCTTACGAACGTTCCACCTTTCCACATGCTATACGACTTCTTTTCCTTCATTATCGTCTACGTCTACGTCATCGTCTTCGTTTTCGTTCTCTTCTTCGTCGCCTTTATCATCACCGTCGTCGTAGTCGTTTTCGAGTATACCGTACCTGTGGAGCATGACCTTAATGCGTACGGGCGCGGAGGAGGAGGAGCCCGTGTTGCTTACGTCATAGAGAGCCCAGGATAATTTCGCGACGATGACAGCCGCCGATTATTTTCGAGTCCATTAAGGATCTCGACCTAATTATGAGACGTCGTCGTTGAGATCGAAAGCGTACCGTGCGAGCGAGCAAGGAGGAAGAATAAGAATAAGATGAAAAAGGAAAAGGAGGAAGCGAGATGGAGAACGCAAGAAGCAAGATATCGACCGAGAGAAAAGAGAGTCCAACGAAGCAATGAACCAGCAGCAGCAGCAGCAGCACCAACACCAACACCAATACCAATACCAACGTCAACATCAACACCAATAGCGACAGCAATAGCGACAGAAACCAGGCAGTACCAACGATCAAGCTAAGAAGGTAACATAAAGGTACGGCGGCACCACCCACACATACATACATACATACATACATACATACATACATACATACATACATACATATATATATATATATATATACACACACACATATATACACACGAGACTCTCGCGTAAGCTCGTCTTTCGAACGGTACTGTGACGACACCGCGTCCTCTCCTACGTGTTCTACACGTAGTCCATGCCGCACCACGCCTTTCTAAGCCCAGGGGCATCTGCGAGGATTAAATTCTGGATCGCTTGGAGGCCGGGCCCGACTGGCTATTACAGGCAGATCACCTTACCTGGGCAAATATTCAGTCCGGCTGCTGCTGTTGCTATTGCTATTGCTATTGCTGTTACTTTTGCTCCTTGCTGATGCTGCCAGTTCGTTCCCCTAACTACGCTTTGCTTGCCTTTTACCATTTACCTATTTACTACTACCAATACTATTGCTGTTATTATTACTATCACCACCGACGCTTCCTTATTCTTATAATTCTTCTTCTTCTTCTTTTTTTTTTTACACACCTTGCATATTAGACCTGTAAGAGTTTAAAAGTTTGCTCTTCCGGTACCACCTTTCTTTCACATTAATTTCTTTTCATTTCATTTCTTCTCTATCGAAATAATCATTTAACTTTCCAAACAGCGATGTTCCTAATCATTTCCGCTATTTTGATTTACCAATCACACACGCACACACACACACACACTCTCTCTCTCTCTTTCTATCTACGTTTCTTCCGTTCTCAATTTCTTTTTTCTTTTTTTTTTTTTTTTTTATTTCAGATGAAATCTCTAAATTCACGGATGGATCTGTTAATCGGGAAATGTTTCTTTCGACCTATTCGAATGATCAAGATCTCGAGAATTCGTATATTTCGATAGAATGAAACTGACCGATGTCATAGTCGATTTTAAAAGGAGGAAAGATAGGAAGAATGAAAATGATCGACGGCATAGTCGATTTTTCAAAGCTTTTATCGATTGCGTCGCTCCGAAACGGAACGGGAGTCGCTTTACGGTAATAGTCGCTCGTTCTCTACTACTACGGTTACAAACCAAAAGGAGTTTGTAGGAGTAGATATAGTAGTTGTGTAGTAGTAGTAGTAAAAGAAGAAGTAGTAGAAGAGGAAAGAGGAAAGAGGAAGGGAAGTGCAGTTGCAGCACGCGGAGAGCGATTTTCAACGTGGATACCCCGCACGATCGAATCGGGAGTGTGACCCCCCGATGACCCTCCCCCCCATAACCCCGTGGTCATCGTCG
>OU964982.1:2603754-2616254 GCA_918808275.2 Dolichovespula sylvestris
CCTTCGAAAATCGCGATATACGCGTAGGTAGAGATCACTCGAACGACGATTCATTACGAACTTAAGAACGTAAGTTGTCTGTGGGACAAAAAGAAAAGAAAAAAGAAAAGAAAAGAAAAGAAAAGAAAAGAAAAGAAAAGAAAAGAAAAGAAAAGAAAAGAGAAAAGGAATTATGTTCTTTTCCTTTTCATTTAATTATTTATTTATTTAATTATTTATTTATTTATTTGTTTACTTGCTTATTATTTGTTTTAATTTACTTTATCAATATAATTCTTACATATAACATTGTACATCGTTTTGAAGCATTGGAAAAGAAAAAATAAATAAATAAATAATATAAAATAAATAGAAAGGAAAAGAACACTTTTCAATAGTCTATTTATTTATTTATTTATTTATAATACTTTTAAATATGATATACTTATCAATATATATATATACACTTTTAAATGTATAATTTGAAAAAATAATATTTTTAAATGATACATTTAAATATATATATATACATTAAATATATATATAGATTATATAATATAATCCTAGCATCTAACATGTTGTATCGTTTTGAAGCATAAAAATAGATAAACAAATTAATTAATTAACAAAATAAATAAATAAATAAGAAGAAAAGGAACGCTTCAATCTTCATTTTAACATTTATTTCATTAAAATAATTCCAACGTCCCACACTTTGCGTCGTTTCAATGCACAACCGATAAAACCAAATAGAATTGAAACCCTGTAGAACGATTCGAAGAAAGGTTAGATCGATATCTCGAAAGTTAGATTTTCAGCGATGGCGGCTAAAGAAGAGGAAGAAGAAGAAGAAGAAGAAGAAGAACGAAAAAAAAGAACGAAGAACGAAGAAGAAATATATAGGATACGTTTTAGGCGAGATCGAAAACGGATCTCTCGCGAGCTAAGACGTCCGATCTTTATCGTTACACTCCCTTCACCCTTCCAATCCCTTCTTCCTTACCACCCACCCAGCCACCCTCCCGTATCCGTAGCCGGGCGTGTCCTTAGGATGGCCTTTCTTATCGAGATAACTCTCGAGGACATCTCGGCTCTCTCTCGTTGCTTAAGCAACCAAATCGAATGGCTCCACCCACTCTCTCTTTCTCTCCCTCCCTCTCTCTCTCTCTCTCTCTCTCTCTCATCCACGATCGGCACCTCAGAGCCCGCAGCGATTCTTCTCGTCTTTCCCTACGGCAACAAAAAAAAAAAAAAAGAGAGAGAATGAGTTAAAGAGATAGAGAAAGAGACCGAGTTAAAACGATCGAATCGATCGAATCGATCAAATCGATCAAATCGATCGATCGATTCGTCCCGTTGTTCCTTCTTCTTCGATATATCTATGATGTACTTAACTACATTATCGACCCCGCTAATCGATTGCGCTTTGACACGCGTTCGATATAACGCACTTATCGATACTCCAATTCTTTTCGTGCGTTACGATCCTCCGTTCTCCTTCTTCCCCTTTTTTTTTTCTTATCTTTTTCAAGATGACATTATTTTTCTTTCTCTCTCTCTCTCTCTCTCTCTCTCTCTCTCTCTCTCTTTTTTTCTCCCCATCCAAGCCTCGACGACATAAATTCCATCGGCGAATATTATCGTCAATCCAAATTGTATGGTCTCACGGCAAGTGAGATATTAAATGGGTCAAATAGAGTCAGTCCGACTTCTATCGCGACTGTGATTGATCATTCCGGCTGTTGAAACGCGATCTCTATCTCTTATTTCTAACAATTCGTCTATCACAATAATAATAATAATAATAATAATAATAATAATAATAATAATAATAATAATAATAATAAAAAGGAAACAAGAAAAGAGAAGAAAAGAAAGAAGGACGACGACCAGTATGAGCAAATAATTTCTTTCTCTTCTTTTCTTTTTTCATTCTTCGTTTTCTTTTCTGTTTTTTCTTTTCTTTTTTTTTTTCTTGTCCTTACGTCCAGTTCGTACAGGGTTAATATTAAAAGTACATCGCGCGATGGCTTAGACGGATATTGTCCCTTTCATTCCACTCGATGCTATACGATAAAAAAGAAAACAAAAAAAAAAAAAGAGGTAACCACGAGAGAAAGAACGACAACTTAGGACTTATTAGAACTTACCGATCGGTACGAGTTAATCGTTTTCAAATAAATCCCAATCATTTCTAATTCCCATTTCCTCGTTCGTTAACCTCGCGTACCAATTAACCGACGTAACCCGTTCGTGGCCGCACACGAACTCGGCCATCTTTCATGTTGAATATTCAGATTCATAATGTACGGCCCGTTCCCGTTCCGTTTCGACTTTGGTATATTATCGTAGGCATAATAAATAGGGAAAAAATAGTTTAGAAAATTGGAAGAAGATATAGAAAAGTAAGTGGCGGGCAGTAGAAGTAGAAGTAGAATTAGAATACGAAGAATAAGAATAATAAGACGAAGAAGACTTGGAAGAAGAGAAAGAAAAAGGAGAAAGATAAGAAACCGGATGATTAGCGTGAGAAACGAGAACTCCAAGCTCGTATATATAGCTTTGAACAGGAAGGAATATCGAGAGAGAGCATTGGATTTAATCTCCTTTTTTCTTTTTCTTCCTTTTTCTTTCTTTTTATCCTTCGTTTTCTTTTTTTTTTCTTCCTTTTGCTCGCATTCGTTAACCTTTCCTTCTTTTATTTTTTATTCGATATTTATTTATTTCTTTTCTGTCCTCTTCGCTTTACTTGCCTTTCTTTCTATCTTCTTGTCTCGTTTCTCTCCCTCCCCCTCTCTCTCTCTCTCTCCTCCTCGAAAGCCGCTTTAAAAATGTAAAGAAAATATGAAGGAATAGAAGCTAGCTCTAACTAGTTGACCGGAGTAGTTTAGATCGGCAAACTAACTAAGTACGTACGTAGTATCGTAATATCGGGAGCAACATTATCGATCACACGATCGTTCGTTTATGCTCCGCCAAGTTCTCTCTCTCTCTTTCTTTCTCTCTCTCTCTTTCTCTCTCTCTCACGAGAAGTAACATAACTCGGACAAGTTGAGAACGCGTTTCGATTTTTGCGCGACCTCGGTAACGGGTTAAACGGGATGGACGACTGTATTATACTTATCCTTATGGTATTATAAAGCCTTGGGAACGTGTCCTCTTCGCCTTTTCGTCCTTTTTATATATCACGGGAAATCAACGAGAAATGTTTCCGTTTTACACCACCACCTCCACCACCTCCACCACCACCACCATCATCCCGTTCTACCCGTCCTCGCACCCATCTCGTTCTCCGATCTAAGGACATTAACGATCAACCATTATGTATAACCTTTTCTTTTTCTTTTCTTTTTTCCTTTTCTCTCTTTTTTTTTTTTTTTTTTTCTTAATCGTTCCAACGTCACGCACATCGGAGAAAACCATTTTCTTTTCTAATCTTTATATCGTACCGACGTATCATCCTTACGATTATTCCTTCCGATTCCTTATCCACGTACATGTGTATCACACACGTGTGCGTACGTGCGTTCATGCGTGCGTATGTGTGTGTGCGTGTGTGCGTGTAGGATAAACTAAATATTAATGATCATTCTCGACGACGATATTTGATACCGTTAAATCACTAAAAGCGATAAATTGTACGAAATAAATTTATACGATTAATTCTAAATAATATAAGAGACGAATAAATACGGATAGAGAGAGAGAGATAGATAGAGAGATAGAGAGAGAGGGAGAGAAAAAGAATCATTCGAAAAACTCAATGTCGACTCGTCTAGTCTTGAAACGGCATGGTAAGGAAGAGTGAACGAGGCGAACAAAAAAAAATAAAAAATAAAAAAAATAAAAAAAAAAGAAAGAAATCGACAAAAATAAAACGAAAAGAAAACAATAAAGAAAGAAAGAAAGAAAGAAAGAAATGGTCGAGACACGAAAGGTCAGTATTTACAAGCGTAACATGCACGCGTGCACGTTGGCGGCAAAAGAGAAAGAGAAAGAGTGGATGGTCCTTGCACGTGTACTCGCACGTGTGTATGTGTGTGTGTATGCATACATACGTATACGTATTTATCTCTACACACACACACACACACACACACACACATACACACGCGGAAGTATAGTATGCATGCGTTCGCGCGTAGTACGTGTGTAATCCGTTCGAGTCGAAGGAGGAAGAAGAAAAGTGGAGGTGGTAGATGGCGAGTTGGATGAAAGAGGATGGCTGTGAGGATGGATGTATGGATGGTGGGAGGTAAGGAGGGAGGGAGAGAGGACCGAGGGGCCAGTCGCCCTTGCCGAGGAGCCTGAGGCACGGGCGTGGGCCTTTCACTCCTGCCATCCGCATCGTTCCTTAACTATCGAGCCTACGTGCTCGCTCTCTGCATAAGCACTAACACTAACACTAACACACATACACACGTACTACACATACGCGTGCAATTCTGCCGGAGAACGTGTACGACGGATAAGTACAATCACTCTCCTCCTCCTCCTCCTCCTCCTCCTCCTCCTCCTCTTCCTTGCAAGCTGGACCTCGCTTGCTCTCGGTTATATCTCTCGGAACAGGCTTGTGGATACACACACACAATCTCGTCGCCCTTTATTACTCAAATTTCCGTTATTCTCATTCTATCTACTTCGATATTCCATTACTCGCTAACGAAACAACAACAACAACAACAACAACAACAACAACAACCCTTTTATAGTTTCTCGATTATTATTTAAACCATTTATTCGTTAAATTATTATTTTCTTCTCTCTTCTTTTTTTCTTTTCCTTTCTTAATCCCTCGGACTTTTCGGAAAGATAGTATTATGAAAATTTCGGAAGGAATTTGTCGCACGTAATTCTTCCTTCCTCTCTCTCTCTCTCTCTCTCTCTCTATTTTTTGATTTTTCTTTTTTAAAATCCACACCCTCTCACTCCCACCCTTGCGCTCCCTTTACGGACGACGTAATATTGTTTAATGACGATCGTTCGTACGTTTCAATATTTCCTCTTCTTTCCCTCGTTAAAAATTAAATAAAAATAAATAAATGGATGGATGGATAAATAAATAGATAAATAAATAAATCGTTCTCTGTCCGCTTTGTGAATAACCCCCGCCCTTTTTTCGATTAATCTTACCTTTTTTTTTGTTCTTCACATTGCCCCGAAGTTATCCAACCCCCCACCCCTCTCTCTCTCTCTCTCTCTCTCTCTCATTCTCTTTTGCTACGATCAAGATCGTGACGTTTCAATTAGCTGTCAACGGGACACGAATTATTAACTTACGTTCGGGAATACTTACTGCCCGGGATACGCAACATGTGTGACGCTTCATTAGCCGCGGAAAGATCGACGTCAGCTAATTGCTCTCGTTGGTTAGCTAGCTAGGTAGGTAGGTAGGTAGGTAGATAGATAGATAGATAGTTAGGTAGGTAGATAGGTAGGTTGGTAGGAAGATATTGGTTGGTACTTATACGTGCCCTAAGGGAACCTTGTCATAAACGATTTACCACAAACGGGATCTCCTGTCGACCTGGAACATCGGGATTATATATACACACCTATCTATCTATTTATCTGTCTATCTATCTATTTATATACTTACGTATATATTTCAATAAAATATTATAATTCGAGTTATCAAGTATGTCGCTAAACAGGTGAAATAATATAATATAATAGTCGACGTTAAGATTCGATGATGATATTTCTTCCATTTCCTTTCTTTCTTTCTTTCTTTCTTTCATTTTTCTTTTTTATTGTTATATTCTTTTTTCTTTCTATTTCAAGACACCACGCGAAAGAGAGAAACCGAAAGCAGCGCTGCGTTTAGCGAGGAAAAATCGATGGAAACGAAAAAAATCCACGACGATCGTACACGGGCGGACAGGCACACGCATGCTTGCTTTAATTTATTTATCATTAACATCCATCCATCCATTTATACATGTAACTATCAATCTTATAAGATGATCAGAGTGACCCGTTCGAAGAGAAAAAAAAAAAAAAGAAAAAAAAAAAATTGTGAAAAAGAAATATTCTCAAGGTTTGCGAAGCGCTTCGTTGTCGTTGTTGGGGAAAAAGAAAGAAAAAAGAAAAGAAGAAATTCGCGTAAACGTTGACAGGAAAGTACGATAATAGAGTTATGTCACTCGATGATGACAAAGAAAAGAAAAAAAAAAAAAAAAAAGGAAACAAGGATAAAAAAAAAGAGATCATAGAATCGACGAAGAATGCATTATCTAAGAGACGAGGATCGATAATGTCGATCTTTTTCTTTCTTCTTTTTTTTTTTTTTTTATCTTTGATCGTTATACTAACATCCTACGTTTTAACTCTATTTATAACTATTACCGTTATATTTGTCATATGCAACAGAGAAAAAAAGAGAGTCTCACAGAGAGAGAGTGAGAGAGAAAGAGGAAGAGATAGAAAGAGATAGAGATAGAGAGATAGATATATATATATATATATATAGAGAGAGAGAGAGAGAGAGGAAAGTTAAATATAAAGTATAGAGACTTGAGCTTAGTATCGGTCTAAAAGACACGCCTAAGCCAAGCCAAGTGTGTTCTAAGACGGTGGATCGGTCCGATCGTTAAGGTTCGCCATTAGATCGGATCTCGGCGTATCGGTAACGACGTTCTACCGTCGACCGCCGCCGGAGTTAGCCGCGATATTGCCGCTTATTAACTTTGTTTGTCAGCGAGAGAGTCGTGTTCAAAGTCGGCGGACTAACGGTCGTGCACTAGCTGCCCCGTTGTGGGCCCTATAGTCTCTATCCGTTGAGAGAACATTAGGACCGGTTGCACAAACGACGTCTCCCGTCGTCGTGCCGATCGCGGATAATCTCGGTGAAACGAATAGAAAGAAAAAAAAAAAAAAAAAAAGAAAAATATTTTAAAAATTAAAAAAGAGAGAGAGAGAGAGAGAGAGAGAGAGAGAGAGAGAGATAAAATGAAAGAAAACGAAAAGAAATGAAAGAGAGATAGAGACGAAAAGATCGAAAGGAGTAAGCGCCACGAGTTCTCGATCATTTCGTACGATATATACGTACGTACGTACGTACGTATATACGTATACACACACACACACACATATATATATATAAATACATCGAGAGACAGTATAGTGCACGATCATGCGAATTTTACCTCTTCGATGGGATCGTAATATAGTAATAATCGAGCTTGACGATTCTATCTTCGGGGCTCCTCGTGAACCTGAATGAAACGAAACGATCGTTTCACTCATATTTTCGTCCTTTATATATATATATATATATATATATATATATATATATATATATTACATGTAAATAGGTATATAAACGGTTTTTATGGAAAGAGAAAAAGAGAGAGAGAGAGAGAGAGAGAGAATACATATGCATATGCATATGTATATTTTCTTTAATCACGAAATTTCATAATAACGGTTACCGGAGCTTATAAAAATTGACCATCTCAAAATTAAGACTCCACAGCGAGGAACACTTTTCGGTACGCCTTTTTAGCCGGAATGATTTTGATGAGGACGAGGAGGTGGAGGGAATTGGGGGAGGGAGAGGGGGGAGGAGGAGGAGGAGGGCGAATTTGACAAGTTAATGAGCCATGGTGAACGGGCGCATCTCAAGGCGACCGCTTTTTATTTTCTTCTCTTTTCTTTATTTCTTTCTTTTCTCTCTCTCTCTCATTTTCTCTCTTTCTCTCTCTCTCTCTCTCTCACTCTCTCTCTTACTCTCTCGGTCTTTCAGGTGAGAAGAGATCAGCGACTTTTTCACTCGCGGCCAGAGAAAGGCCCACGTACGCAAGCCAAGAAAGACGAGATGAGAGGATGTATCTCATCTTTCTCTTTCTCTTTCTCTCTCTCTCTCTCTATCTTATCCTCTCTCTTTCTCTCGTATTTCGATCTCAAGGTGAGATGCACCAACGTTCTTCCCAACGTGTCTCTCGATACAAACAGGGCCCATCGCGCCGTCGTTTGCTTTCTTTTAAAAGAGAACCCGAGATGATTTACGACGACTAAAACATTCAATTACCATCCCCGTTACTAATCGATACGTCACATTGTATACGATATATTGTCAACGTTATAAACGACAAACGTCGAATATATATATATATATATATATATATTGTTTTGTTATAAAAATATTATTAAATACTTCGTCTCTTTCGGCAATCGTAAAAAAGAAAAACAAAAGAAAAGTAAAAAATTATTACTTCTCATCGGTCGGATTATTTTTATTATTATTATTATTATTATTATTATTATTATTATTATTATTATTATTATTAATTCATTTCTTTTCGTTCATTCATTTCTTTTATCGGAAGAGACGATCGAACGATAATTAGTCGAATTTGTTTTCACTTTTCTTTCTTTCTTATATTTTCTTTTTCTTATTCAAAGCGATATTATTTAAGCTTGAACGCGAGACAACGTCGATCCATCCGCATCGACTTCAATCATAAATGGTTAAGGAGGTAAGCAAAACATTAAATCATTAACGATCACCCTGTGATCGACATACGACGACACTGGGAGAGATCGTAAAAGAAATAAATGAAATAAATGAAATGAATTAAAGGAAAAGAAACGGACGATTTTCCACGTTGATGCGTTGTCCTTATATTGAACGATGGGGAGACCATTTTTTGTCGGTCTGCAACATTTCGTGTATATATATATATATATATATATATATATATATATATATATATGTTGTTACATACGTACCACTTTGCGGTAGAAATTCAGTGATCATTTTAATTGACTATATAGTCAAATGTCTTTTATTATCGACTTCGTACTTTCGACTTTGTCCCGTCTATCGATCTGCAACGACCATATACATACATACATACATACATACATACATACATACATACATACATACATACATAATTACATACATACATACATGCATATATACATAATACGTACGTACATGTACACACACATACACACTCATATATATATAGTATAAACGTGCAATTAGATCTGAACTGTGAGGTTTCTTTTTTTATTTTTTTTTTTTTTAGAAAGACAGAGATGGAGAGAAAAATAAAAAGGAATAAAATGGACAATTTACCGTACATTTTCTCTTTTCTTTTCTTTTCCTTTCTTCTTCTTCGTCCATATTCAAATACGCACGTTCGAAAGTTGCAAAAGATCCTTTTCACGGAGTCTCGCCGCGTTCTCCCGTGGACGTAGCAATGTGCAACGGGAATAAAACTCGACGACAATAGAAGAAAAAAAAAAAAAAAAAAAAAAAGCATGGAAAAATTAAAAAACAAAAAATAAAAACAACAGAACAAAAGAAAAGGAAAGGAAGGAGAGAAAGGGATCGAGAAGGAAAGACAACGAGCAGGGGTTGGTTCACTTTTAGATATATAAATTAGAGAGAGATAGAGAAGAGAGAAAAGAGAAAGAGAGAGAGAGAGAGAGAGAGAGAGAGAGAGAGAGAGAGAGAGAGATCTCGATGCACGGTGTATATGTAAATGTTTTGTGTGGTTTGAGGAGGACAACGGGGCGTGCATTATACCTGCAATTACGTAGAATCGTATATACACGCTTGATTACCGTGAAACACTGCATATAAGTTTGCGAGTGACTCGAGCGCCCGCCGGACGTCAATCAAAAGTCGAAAGCCATTAATTGGCGCCGACGTGCACGCACGTTTTCGGCTCGAAAGCGTGAGAGAGGATCCCTTCGTCGACGAAAGTGAAAAAGGAGTGTAGGGGGCGAGGATGAGGGGGCGGGGAGGGGGGAGGGCCAGAGAAGGAGAAAGAAAAAGAGAAAGAGAACGAGAACGAGAGAGACGGGGAAAAAAAATATCGAAGAGAGGAGAGAGAGAGAGATGAAAATAAAGAAATCAAAGAGAGAGAGAGAGAGAGAGAGAGAGAGAGAGTAAGAAGAATCGAAGTAGACGACGAAAGATTTTTCACAGTGAATTTCATTTGGGATATATCGTTTTCCTTGAAAATCCTCCTCTCCTTTTTCATCCGATTTGCCCTCTCATCCTCGTCCAAGGTGCCTCCTTTAGATCGAGCTGGTGCTCTCTCTCTCTCTCTCTCTCTCTCTCTCTCTCTCTCTCTCTCGAAAGTGCATCGCCTTGAATCGCGGTTTTCCTTCTTCGAGATGTGTCTCGGATCCGGACGGGGTCTGGCGACCTTGAACGAATTATCTCCTCTCTTCGAACTCATTCTCATTCTTATTCCTCGTATTCTTCTTATTATTCTTAGTCATCTTCTTCGTCCTTTCTTCTTCTTCTTCTTCTTCCTCCTTTTTCTTTTTAATTTCTTCTTTTTAATCCTCCCTTTTTTCTTCCCTCTGAGAAAATAAAATGAAAAAAAAAAAAAAAAGAAATCAAGAAAAGAAGAAGAAGAAGAAGAAGAAGAAGAAGAAGAAGAAGAAGAAGAAGAAGAAAGAAAGAAAGAAAAGAAAAATGAACGAAAGAATCCAAGGAAGGAAGGAAGGAAGGAAGGACTCGTAACACCTACGTGCTCCACGGGAGTGGAGAAAGAAAAAGAAGAGTAGGAGGAGGAGGAGGAGGAGGAGGAAGGAGGAGGAAGGAGGAAGAAGAGGCCGAAGAAAAAGAAAAAGAAGAAGAAGAGGAGGACAAAGAGGAGGAGGAAGAGGAGGTGTATATCTTCTGCTAGAATCGTAAATCATTGTCGTGATGAATGAGAGATCTATCTCGGTCCGTTTTCCTCTCTTACACGCAAACACATAGGACGACATCATACGTACAATACTTACACATATTTCGTAGGATGTACGTATGTAAAAGAGAGATAGAGAGAGAGAGAGAGAGAGAGAGAGAGAGAGAGAGAGAGAGAGAGAGAGAGAGAGTAGGAGAGAATAAGAGAGAATGAGAAGGATAAAGAGAAAAGTAAAGTAAAAGGGAGTAAGAGGCGCACGTTTAGAACGAGTAGGCGAGTATAACTATGGAATTTAAACGATAATGTATATGAATATCGCAGTACTTTAAGGAACTTCGCCTTGGAATGATAATTCATATTCAAGTTTCGTGGAAGTCTAACCCCGATGGATCGGATCGGATTGGATCGGATTGGATTGACGAGGGAACAAGAATGGGGATAGGATTGGTCGAGATTATAACATAACATGAAAATATAACGCGTGTGTAAATGAACGAACGAACGAACGAACGAACGAACGAATGAATGAATGAACGAATGAACGAATGAACGAACGAATGAATGAATGGGAATATTCGTGCTTCCACTTGGCCATCCTTGATACACGCATTGTTAACTTAATTTTATTGTTAATAACACTTTATTTGTTTTTTTAACCATTTCTCTCTCTCTCTCTCTCTCTCTCTCTCTGTCTCTCTCTCTCTGTCTGTCTTCTCATTTTATTTCTTTTTTTTTCTCTTTCCTTTCATTTAATCGTTTTTCAAGAAAACAGACGCAGTTCGACTGGGCGCGTAACGATTATTATAGCCGCTTTCGTTACGGACATCGTAGATTATAAGTAACGACGCATGGTTATTGCATCGTTCGACGATATTGCCTCCTCTTTATTCTCGGGTTTCTCTCCTTTATTTCCGCCATACGTTTCTCGATTTATGTGTATTAGAGAGTAGGACCGTTTGTTTGGTTGTATGAAAGAGATAAGACGGACAACTAAGGAAAGAAGGAAGAAAAGAAAGAAAGGAAGAAAGAAAGAAAGAAAGGAAGAAAAGAGATAGAATGATGTAGCAGTTATCTGCTACCTTGATAATTGAATAATCTTAATAATTAATTAATTGATTGATTAATTAAGTAATTAATTAACAGGAGCATTTATCGATTTTTATTATATACTCCTAAGGTATTTATATATATATATATATAATATCGGAATCGTTTATTTCAGACGTAATCTAAAACTGAAAATTTCGTTTCACTTAAAAAAAGGAATCTAACACTCTATCTAATGCACAATGTCCTCCATTATATTATATCAAGAATATAATTCTTATTTATTTATATATAATATATATATATATCTATGTGTGTGTGTGTGTGTGTGTGTACTTATATTGTACGTGGTTAGTTGTATATCAGTGTTACGTATATATAAACGATAAGTAAAAGACCGGGACAGGATGTGGCAATAGATAAAAGAAAGATCGAGTGGAAAATCGAACGACGTGTGGTGCGTTCTAGCGATTCGAATGGCGGCGGGCGGCGACGTCGGTGCAACAAAGCAGAATGCGCTTGATTGCGCACGGTGTATATGGCATGTACCTATATCTATATGTGATGTATATATGTATACATACATACATACATACATACATATATATATATATATATATATATATATATGTACGTATATAGGGTGTATAGAGGGCTATAGCGACGGCACGTTTTACATTTACGTATTGCCGACATTCATTGCTTCTATCGTATACCGATGAATCGTTGTAGAAAAGGGAATCCCGTACGATTTAGATAATACTACGAGAGAAAACGAATGAACGAACGTACGAACGTACCTACGAGAATATA
>OU964982.1:2618754-2643754 GCA_918808275.2 Dolichovespula sylvestris
TTTTTCTTTTTTTTTTTTTTATCTTTTCCTTCCTTTTCTTTTTTATTCTCATATCGACGAATACACACACGTGTATATATATATATATTTTTTTTTTTTAAATAGGAAAGAAAAAGTAAGAGAGGAAAAGGATGTTTCAACGTCCACATAGTATATTTTTATTCTTTTCTTTTCTTTTTATTTCTTTTCTATATATATATATATATATGTGTGTGTGTGTGTGTGTGTGTGTGTGTGTGTGTGTAATATTTCAGAGAGATAGAGAGAGTAAGAGAAAAAAAAATGGGAGAAGAAAAACGAGACATTTTTAATTGCCAGTATATTAGATAAGAAAAGAATGGGTTAAACGTGGAACGACGAATCAATACCAATGATCGAATAAACATACATAGTCTATGTGTCGTGCAGAAAGAGACAAGGCGTGGCACTTTACACCATAGGGAGAGAAGCACCGCGATACGTCCACCGTGATATCGACACGCGCGAGAGAGTCAGTGCTCCTTTCGAGTTTCGAAGTTGCTATCGTTTCCGACTCGACAAGGAGCCGAGAAGAGAGAGACAGAAAGAGAGAGAGAGAGAAAGAGAGCGAAAGAGAAAGAGCGAAACGAGAAAGAGAGAGAGAGAGAGAGAGAGAAAGAGAAAGACTTTGTACCCACTTTTAGAAAAAGAGAACGCGGTAGCTTCGATATCCTTTTAAAGACCGACGCGACGCGTTTACTCCTCCTCGTTGAATCGTTTTTATTATTATTATTATTATTATTATTATTATTATTATTATTATTTTTATTATTATTATTATTATTAATTCTCTCTCGGTTGTTTTATTTTTTTTTTATTTTATTTCTTTATTTCTTTTTATTTTTTATTTATTTTTTTTTTTTTAATCGAGAGAGTTTCACGTCACTCTTAAAAGAGTATACACACGTCCAAGAAAAATAACGTATTAATTAACGAGAGCAAGAGAGAGAAAGAAAGAGAGATAAAGAGAGAGAGAGAGAGAGAGAGAGAGAGAGAGAGAGAGAGAGAGAGAGAAAGATAAAACGATACCGTCATAATTCTCTCTCGATCGTTAACGAATATAAAAATCTTTAGGAAATATATTGCACAATATTATCCGCTATATATATACGAACATACATACATACATACATACATACATACATACATACATATATATATATATATATATATATATATATATAAATGTTATAAGATAATTCACCAAAGTACAAACGTACTTATATATATATATATATTTCTCTTATTCAAGATCACGCTTGTTATATAGAAATACAACGACGACTACGACGGGTCTGACCCGTCACGCGACTTTTCTACTTCGTCTCTATCAATATTTTTTACCCTCCTCTTCCTCCTCCTCTCTCTCTCTCTCTCTCTCTCTCTCTCTCTCTCTCTCTCTCTCTCTCTCTCTTATGAACTAAAGTCGAAACGATTCGCGGATATGTTTCCGTCATGTCTCTGAACGTCGTAAATGAAAGAGCGCTCCTCGGTGTTCTCTTTGATATATTCGAAATCGAATAATAGAGACCGCCACGTCTTTCTTTTCTGGCGTGTCCTCGTAGTCATCGTCATAGTCGTCGTAGTCATCGTCGTAGTCATCGTCGTAGTCGTAGTTGTCGTTCCGATTCTCACGTAGAGACCTATCGAACTCGCACACGATCCTTATGGCCTCATCCAGATTCATGCACACGTTAGATAAAGAGAAAGAGAAGGAGAGAGTGAAAGAGAGAAAGAGAGAGAGAGAGAGAGAGAGAGAGAGAGGAAGAATCTCTCTTCTTCTCGTCTCTTCACGTACTCTCTCGTCGTCGATTCCCATAATGCTTTTCCCGGCTTTCGAATTATTCGAATATCGATCGTAAACGTTGAATCACGTTTGGATATTACGGTAACGAGAGATCCTTATACCGATAATCCCTTCTCTCTCTCTCTCTCTCTCTCTCTCTCTCTCTCTCTTTTTCTATCTCTATCTTTCTCTATCATTTATATTACGACCTTTAATCGATTTATTTCCACCAAAGAGTAGTCACGGAAAGAGTTATACCTCTCTTCTGTATCGATCATATAAGAGATCGATCGTAAGCGGAAGTCGATTCCCAATGTCTATCACACACACACACACACACACACTCTCTCTCTCTCTATCTTATTTTATTTTTTTTTCTTTCATTTCTTCTTCTTCCCTCTTTCCTCTCGATATAGAGTCATCCACCACCCTCTTTCTTTCTACCCACTCTCTCTCTCTCTCTCTCTCTCTGTCTGTCTGTCTGTCTCTTTTCTCCTTGATTCGCGCTACAAATTCGTCCGATAAAACCGTCGTCGTATAAACCTGATCATTTTAAACGAACACGAGGTGTATAAATCGTTTCCATTAATCAAATCGAAAAACTTTTCCCAATCGTCGTTACCTTCTCTTACCAAAAAGTCCCGTAACAATGTGAATCAAACAAACCGTGACATTTCGTTTCTTCCTTGTTTTCTTTTTTTTTTTTTTTTTTATTTATTTATTTTTTCTTTTTATTTCTCTTCCTTTTTCTCTTTTGCTTTTTTTTTTTATCTTCCCCCTCGAATCGGCCAAATGCGGTGATAGTTATAATAGATTGGGTATCGGTTATTACGTAGGATATTTTACAAATTTTCATATACGTGTGCATGTGCGTAAATATATATATATATATATATATATATATATATCTTTCTCTTTCTCACTTATTTACGTAATTAAGCATGCGTGCAAACTAGTTTCGCTCAACGATTCCTCCGTTACGTGTGCACGTAACTCGGAGAAAGAGAAAAAGACAGAGAGTGAGAGAGAAAGAGAAAGATAGAGAGAGGAAGAGAAAAGAGGATAGAGAGAGAGAGAGGGAGAGGAGGGAAGATAGAAAAACGAACGACGTTCTTCTTCCTTCTTCAACTTCCATCCGTCTACGACTACTAGCTTCGGGATTGATAAAGTTTGTCGCGCCTTTTGGCGCTCCAATTCCCACGCGCGTGTTCGTTCCTACGAACGAGGCACAGCCTGCCTGACAGGAATCTATCTCGAGCCGTACATCTAGAAACAAGACTTACTTCTTATTCTTGCCAGACCAGATCCTCCCTGCCCCCCTTTACCCCCTTCTACCACGTCTATCTCCTCCACCACCTCCTCCTCCTCCTCCTCTTCCTCCTCGTCATCCTCCTTCTCTTTCTTTTCGCGTCAATTATTAGAACTTCTTTTTCCTTCCATTAGAACCGCTCTACGTGGTACTCGTTAAACGTTGAAAAGAGAAAAAAAAATATATATATATATATACACAAATAAATAAATATGTTCAACGAAGTTGAAACTTTATTATATACCCTCGTGCAGTAGGTAAATAACGTGTCCGTTTAAAAAAAAAAATAAAAAAGTAAAAAAATAAAGAAATAAAAATAATAATAATAATAATAATAATAATAATAATAATAACAAAAAATGAAAAATGGAAAAGGAGATTAAAGGAGAGAAAGAAAAAAGGAAAAGAAAAATCGATCGATATGTAATAATCTTACGAAACGTAAGGTATTTTAAACGATTTCTATCTAAATTTTTACTATACTCATTTTAACGTCGAGATATTAAATTCTACGATAAATTTTATCTACAATATTTATATATATATATATATACACACGCATATGTGCGTGCATGTGTGCGCGTGTGATATCAAATGTATAAGAAAATAACGAAACAAATTAGAAATTCGTTTTAAAATCAACGACATCGCTTTTTTGTTTTATTCTTTATTTATTTATTTATTTTTTTTAATTTTGTTGTGGTCCTCTCCCCCGTCGAATGGATCGATCAAAGAGCTAGATCCTAACGCACACACGCGCGCACACACACAGAGAGAGAGAGAGAGAGAGATAGAGGCCGCATATAAAGAACGTAATCACAGGCTGTCGTAACACAGTGTGCTTTTATAGTTTCACGTGCACAATGCATCCGGCGAGTTGATACTTACATAATATATTCGATCGTTATAGATCGTTTGACGTCCCGGGGTGGTTAGCTCTATCCACGGCTGAATGGATCGAAAAAAAGTGAAATCCAACGTCCGTCCGTTTTTCATTCCGTCCGCACGTCGATCGAGATACGTTCTCTCTCTCTCTCTCTCTCTCTCTCTCTCTCTCTCTCTCTCTCTCTCTCTCTCTCTCTCTCTCTCTCTCTCTCTCTCTCTCTCTCTCTCTCTCTGTCTCTTTCATACTATGGAATGTTATATCGAAAGAACGGAATCGATAGTCGATATTTTTATAGTCTTCAATACACCAGTTTTAGATAGATAGATAGATAGATAGAGAGAGAGAGATAGAGAGAGAGAGAGATCCAACTTCTTCCGCAAAGAAGATCTCTTCTAAACTTTCCTTTCGTATAAAAAAGATCGATGATGATTCAGCGATATAACACTCTCGGTTTCTAATCGTAACGCGTCATCGGCATTTAACAAATCTCTATTTCCTCGCGTCATTTTCTTTTCTTTTTCTTTTCTTTTCTTACTTTTTTCTATTCAAAAAATGAAGAAGAAGAAATGAAAAGAAAAAAAAAAAATAAAAAGAAAAAGGACGCTAAGTTCATTAAATCATCATCATCATCATCATCATCATCATTACTATTATTATTAGTATTATTAAAATAATATCGGTGCGAATTTGTCCGGACGTTCCCGACACTTCGAGACGACTTATCAACGAACTTTCAAAAACGACGACGACTTTTCGACGAAATTTCAAAAACGACGACTTCGACGACGATTTTTCGACGAAATTTCAAAAACGACGACGACGACGACGACGACGACGATGGCTCGAGAATGATGATCGTTTTTATCAATATTTTCTTCCCATACGGAAATCTTCCGGTTTTTTTTTTTTTCGTTTTTGAAAAGGAAGGAAAGAATGAAAGATTGAAGAGAGAGAGAGAGAGAGAGAGAGAGGGTGAGAGGGAGAAGAAACGGTTGGCATAGTCGAGACTACAGAGGCACGACTTTGCCACGACTTGACATCACTGACCTATGGCGTTTCACGATACATGAAGAGGTCACCGTAGAACGTCGAGATCGCTACTTGAACGAGCGTACCGGCCGTTAAGTAGGCGGCACGAACGATCCCGACGGATTAATCGCGGAAAGTGTGAAGCTATCCGTATAGCTCACGGTAGATCTACCACGGCAGCGAACCGTTGCTAATTCGCAGCTCGATCGGCATCCTTCCTTCCAATCTTTTTTTTCTTCTTCTTCTTCTTCTTTCCTATCTTTTCTTTTTCTCATCGTCTTCCACATCTTCCACTTCTTCCACTTCTTCCTCTTCGTTCTCCTCTTCGAAGTCCCTCCCCTCCTCCTTTCCCATAATTTTAGATAAAGCTTCTTTCTCGTTTTTTTTTTTTTTCGTACAAGCCGTACCAAAGTATGGGTCCTGTACGTCTTTTTTATTTTTATTTATTTATTTTTTTTTTTTCAATTTTCTCGTTGATCCATCAAGCACCCTGATTAGAACACGAGATCACTGGCTGGAAAATTATTTTTATTAATAGTTAGCATGAGCCGAGAGTTAAGCCCGCCCGTACCACTGGCTCTCGCAGAATCGCATAATTGCGTTAACTCTCGAGGCGTTGGAAATTGTGAAACGGAGCCAATGAGAATGCGGTGGGATTACTCCGCGGAATCACCGAGCCGTTGCTAATTCGTATCTATGCTCCTACGATGTTATCGATACACGAATATATATATATATACACATCCCTCCCTTCAGCGTGCTTTTCTACTTCTGATTATTATTTCACGCACAAATCTGCGATATTAACGAGCGAATGAAAACGGAATGAAAATTTTCTCATGATACCGACGGTATGATCTAATATATTTTTTCTTTGACTCCATCTAACACCGAGTTAAAAAAAAAAAAAAAAAGAACTCAATTTTAATGTAATAACTTTGACTCGAGGTTACGTCTGTTAAATCTTAATATGATATAATAGATTTTAAAGGGACATTCGCGAAATCCTTGTATATTTAAAAAAAAAAAAAAAAAAAAAAACATAAAAGAAGAAGAAGAAGAAGAAGAAGAAGAAGATGAAGATGAAGAAGAGGAGGAAGATGAAGTTAGTCACGGATTAATAAGAGACCTCGGGTATAAAATTCTCAGTGAAATTCGGCGAAGCGAATCCGGAACACACCAATGTTGGAACCGAACCGTGTGCTATTCCTTGAACGTAACTGCGTTCTTGCAGGCACCTTCACTTCAAATAGTGGACATCCTTGAATCTCTCTCTCTTTCTCTCTTTCTCTTTATATATCTATCTATCTATCTCTTCGAAGTTCTTAAATCCAGGGTCTTTGGCGTTCCTCCAGACGTACGTACTTACGTACGTACGTACGTACCTATGTATCATGTATATAGATACGTAACAGAAACACGATCTCAGCATTTCGAATTAATTCTCTTATTTCTGAACAACGAGAGACAGAGAAAGAGAGAGACATCCTCGCGAGGAGCTCCTGCGCAATATCGTATAGGTTTCTGTCAGTTATTAATTACGCTTGTCTGACACAGGCCAATATCGTTTATCGACGAGCTTAATCACTTTAAACAGGACCGACCGACCGACCACCCCCGCCCCGCCCAACCGCCCGCTGACACAACACACGCGAGAGAAGGCTAAAGGGTTTCTAAGGCAATCTCGATTATTATTATTTTACTCGTTCGGCCGTTTGGCACACGAGCTAGCTGTTTCTTTCTTTCTTTCTTTTTTTTTTTTTTTTTACGAATCGTTATTCGATGAGTTCATCGTTATTCGTCGGATCACTTGCGACGTACAATGAAATATATATTTTATCGTTACCACGTTACACGTGAAACGTTTAATATCGACAGAGGTGAGAGTCCATACTTTTTCGTTTGTATCGAGAAAATTAAAAAGGTTATGATATTATATATTATATTATCTAATAAAATTAAATGTCACGAATGAAATTTCTTTCATTGGCCAATTATATATCTAACGCGAGAAGCATTGCCATTTTATTTCTTTTTTTTAAAGATATTAAATATTAACTGGTTATGAATAGAAGAGTTTCCACTAAATAAATCGCAAATTATATGCTCATTAAAAAAAAAAAAAACAAAAACAAAAATAATAATAAATGGACTCACACCAATTTCAAAATAAACGGTCCATATATATATATATATATATATATACACATACTCTCACACACATATATGTATATAGATGTGTATTACGTTATCAATAACTTTCGTATCGATTTTTTTGACACACACGTACACGTTGACACGCATATATGTATACGGATGATGCAGTTTCTATTTCTATTTCTATAAGAAAGATAGAAAGTTTTAAATGATAATTCAATGGCATAACTGGTTCATCGTGATACACACACACATACGTATATGTACGTAGTAGCTGAGCATACTTGCACAGGCAATGGGATATATATATATATATATATACACACAACAATTTTCTGATTCGGAAGACGATCACGCGGGCCCGAAAATGCCTTCGGGCTGACTCGAGAGCAACAAGCTCGTAAATCATTCCAGTCGGATTCCTTTCCACGCGGATCCTTTCGTTTTTAATTGGTCGACGTTAGCATCATCGTCGAATTCTTTTAAACCCGCCGGGGAGAGCCTGTCAATCGCTTAACGCACGTGTGTGTTGTCCGTTCATTGATTTCTCGATAAGAATTTCAAAATACTCGAGGACGTTACTAAAAAAGAGAGAGAGAGAGAGAGAGAGAGAGAGAGAGAAAGAGAGATTATTAATGGATAATTATGCTCGTTCCTTGTCACAAAGATTAGCACAGGCAAATACGATAGTGTCGCATACATTATAGATATTATTCTTTATTAATTGTCTCGGCTCGCCTTCGTATCGTAAAGATGGAAGTGGGACTAATTTTTATGATACTTTTTTTCTTTTCTTTTCTTTTTTTCTTTACGCGAAAGGTGAGAGAAATAAAAAAAAAAGATTTACATATATACATACATACGTACGCACGTAGATAGATAAATACATTGCCATCGGGTAGCAAGTTAATCGGTTTGCCGGTTCGTTAATATCCATCTCGTTGTAACACGTAAAATGACTCCGTGATCGATCGGCCGAACGATATTTTTTTTTTTTACGCTCGATCCCTGGTCCTCTTAGCAAACGAGACGAAGAAAGGAAGGAGACCGAAGTAGTTCTCGAAAAGATTGGTATAGAGTTAGAGAGTTTAGTGATAATAGGTTAGCCAATCTATTCGATAAAACTTACTTTGAGTATGTGCTTGTGCGTATATGCTGCAAGAAAAAAAAAGAGAGGGGGGGAGAGAGAGAAAAGAGTAAAAAGAGAGGGGAGTAAACGAGAGAGAGAGAGAGAGAGAGAGAGAAAGAAAAAGAGAGAAATACAGAAAGAAAGAAAGACCGTGAGCGAGCGAGCGAGCGAGCGAGCGAACGAACAAACGAGAGAGAGAGAGAGAGAGAGAGGAGAGATGAGAGTGAAATAGAAGAGAGAGAGAGAGAGAGAGGTTCGATAAACGTCGACGAAGCTCGATGCAATCAGGCAGATAGTAAGATTGCTCGTAGTCAGACTAGCAGACAGTGCCTATTTACTTTTTGCCCTCGCGCACACCGATCATAATCGATCGACTTATCGATCTTCCCCGTAAACTCCACCGCGTCGCTTTCCACCAACCCCTCGCCCCCTTCGTCTCCACCCTACGATGATCAGTTTAACGCTTGAGAAACGCATAATCGCGCTTTAGTAGAAGCGGCGGCCTTTTATAACACATAAGCGAGAGTAAAACACCGTTGGTTGGTTTTGCTCTCAAACGGCTATTGTTCGGTGTACGGCACCGTTTATAGAAATAGAATTGAGTGAGAGAGAGAGAGAGAGAGAGAGGAGAGAGGAGAGAGGAGAGAGACAAGAGGGAGAGGCCAGGGGATGGGAGAGAAGGGATGGAGGAAAAATAAATCGCCCGCGATCTTATCGAAAATCGAGAATTGATATCTCGTTAAAGTTGCGATCAATTTCTTTAATGGGAAAACATTCTTTCTTTCTCTCTCTCTCTCTCTCTTTCTCTCTCCTCTATCTATCTTTCTCTCTTTCTCTTTTTATCTTATTTACAACGGAGCTTCTCCCACCTCGTAGGAACGCGAAGAAAGATTGTTAAATAAATCAGTATTAAAAAAGAAAAAAAAAAAAAAACAAAAAAAGAAAGAAAAGAAGATTATAGACACGAGTACATAGATATGTCTCAAAATTAACCACGTGGCACCCATTCTAACACGCACGCATGCACGCACGCACGCACGCACGCACGCACGCACGCAGGCACTGCTAGGAAGTTATATATTACGCATTTTGCTTTTACCGCGCGACTCGAAGACGACCGGAAACAACCATTCTTTCTCGTCCTTATAACATGCGAGAACGTAATAGCACAATTTTCTTTCTTTCTTTCTTTCTCTCTCTCTCTCTCACTCTCTCTCTCTCAGTCTCATTCTCTGTCTGTCTCTCTTTCTCTCGCTCTCTTTGCTCGAGCCGTGCAAAGGTCATTCTCTTACGCACTCTTCGGTACCATTCGCAATACGTTCTTGTAATCGGACTTGATTATGGACATAGGTTCGTAGGTAGAACCCTCTCGTTATGTACGAGTGTATATACACACACACACGTACATAACTATGGATTTAAATATTTATCTGAGAGCGTGTAATAACGGAAGCATATGAGCGCGCGCGAGAGAAACGGTCATGTTCCTCCACCTTATCCTCCTCTTCTTCCTCCTCCTCCTCCTCCTCCTCCTTCACCTTCTCCTTCTACCCTTTCTCTTCGTCTTACTTTATTATAAACCGTTTGTTCTCTTTATTATATATAACCGGCATCTATCGTACCGTCATCCGTTTTTATTTTATTCTTGTTTTATTATTAGTTTTTTTTTTTTTCATTATTACCTCTCTCCTAACATTCGCGTCCTCTTATTAACGTTCCAACGTCCTAACAGTTTCCCTCTAGAACAAAAAAAGAAGTGTGAAAGAGAGAGAGAGAGAGAGAGAGAGAGACAGAGAGAGAGAGATAGAATGAAAAAAGTTAATCATAGTCGTAACAAGACTAATGCGAATATCGTTACAATGAAATACAACTTCTCGTTCTCTTTCGTTAATGGTAATAAATCTTTGAGAAAAAATTACGATCCTCCCGAGCAATACGGTATTATCGTATATTTTAACTGATCAATCGACCGATCGATCGATCGAACGAACGAACGAACGAACGATTGATCGACCACCAGACGACAGATATATCGATCGTTTTACATACACGCGATCGCCACGAAGTCGAAGAATTCGTTCGCATAATGCTTATGAATATTAATAATGTTCTTTCGTCTCGGGCGAAAAGATTGAAATAAAAAAGATAATAAAATAGGATAATAAAAAAGTTAATAAAAGGAAAGAAAGAAAAGAAAAAGACGAACTCCAACGTGTGAACGCCTACGCGACCCAACGTTTCGTCGATTTGGATTATCTATCCTAGCGCGTCACTATCGTCTCCTCGATCTTCTTATTATTCCCTCATTTATATCCATCCTTCTTCTCTCGAGGACGATATTAACGAGAACGTGCGATCACGACTAACGCTGGGGGGTGAGAGAGGTGAAGGGGATGGGGGTTAAAGAGCTTCTTCCATTTCTTTCCCTTTTTTTCTTTTGCCACCTTATACATCTCTCGACACGTACGCACGAAGAGGATATAAGTTGTTTGTTATTAATAACAAAGTATAAGCTCTAATAATGTTATCGCGAGTTATTTATCGTAAGAGCAAGAGAGAGAGAGAGAGAGATACTACTACTTTTAAGATAAGAAAGGGATGAAGGGATTGAGGTGGGATTGGGTTGGGTTGGGGTGAGGTGGAGAAAGAGGAGGAAACAAAAATGAAGTTGCGACGTTTGATTTAAAAATACCCTCCTATCCTCCCCTCCCAATCCCGATGAATTCACGGTTGAATCACGAGCGACAAGTCGCACGTTACAAAATGATAATGAGGATAAACGAATTCGTTCGACAAGAAGTTTGTTGTATGATTAATGCTCCTGTTACTCCTCTTCCTCCTCCATCCCCTCATCCTCATCCTCATCTCCTCATTCTCATTCTCATCCTCATCCTCATCCTCCGACTCCTTCGCTCACTTTTATTCCTCGCCCGATATCGTCTCAGATATCGTCCTTCGATTAATGTTAATTACGACTTAACGTCAAGCCGATAAAGTTTTGAGAGGAGACACTTTCGAAGAGTCATTACGCGCTCGACGGACAAAATTAGGTCGAGAGATCGAAATCCGGGCAAGAAACGAGCCGAGGAAAAGAAACGAGAAGAGACGAGACGAGACGAACTTCGTTACACTCCTTTTTCGACGTCTTCCTTAACGTCGTCGTCTTTGACGACGACGAAAAAGAAAACAAGAAAAAAAAAAAAAACAAGAAGAAGAAGAAGAATAATAATAAGAAGAAAAAGACGAGAAAGGTCCATCCGACGAAACACAATCCATATCGGCTACTTATTTTTCAAGCTCGAACATTATTTAAGTGATCGTTCGCTTTCGAGAAATTTGTAAGAAATCGCGAAGAGGAAGGACTCTCTTTCTCTCTCTCTCTCTTGGTTGTCGATCGGATCGATAATAAGAAAACAAAACGAAACGAAACGAAACGAAACGAAACGAAACGAAATACAAAATACAAAAAAGAAAAAGGAAAAAGAATACATACACATACACACACACACATGCGCGCGCGAAAAAAGAAGTCCGCTCGATCGAGCACGATCCGGCTTTTTGTCGCTTTTGTTTAGCTCCACAGAATCCGGGTCACCAAGCGGGAGCCCAAGCTGCTGCTGCTGGCTGGCGCTGGCTGCTGATCGCCTCGTATTTGCCGCGTAACTATGAATATTCTATATATACATACATTCGTACCATACGTATATATATATATATACGTGTGTATACATACACAAACACAAACATACATATATATATATATATATATATATATATCCTTGTATATTGTACGCGTGCAATAATATCAGATAAAATAAACGATTCGCAAGTCATCCTAGTCGGCGAACGATCTCTCGTCGACTTGATAGTTCTCTCGCTCTCTTTCTATGGTTTCTTATAATATTTATAAACTACACGAATACGTACGTAGACGGTGTTTCATATGGACGACGCTACACTCACTCTAACTCACTCACTCACTCACTCATTGTATCTCGTTCCCTCTCTCTCTTTCTCTCTCTATCTATCTATCTATGTATCTATGTATCTCTTTCTTTCTCTTTCTCTCTCTCTCTCTCTCTCTCTCTCTCTCTCTCTCTCTCTCTCTCTCTCTCTCTCTCTCTCTCTCTCTCTCTCTCTCTCTCTCTCTCTCTCTTTCTTTTTTTTTCGCGCGAGTAACTGCAGAAAAGAACCGCGTTATATTCCCGCATGGACCTAAGACGAGAAGAGATCGATTCATGGATCGCGCCTAGCATCCAAGGTCGATCGAGATCTGCAACCGTGAAATATTATACCATTGTGCCAATTCTTTTTTTATTTTATATATATATATATATTATTATTATTATTATTATTATTTCGTTTTTCATCATTCTTCGCTCCGTTCGATATCATTCAGCTTCCCCCCCTCTCTCTCTTTCTTTCTCTCTCTTAATTACATCTAGGATGATAAGCACGATCGAGCGTGTAAAGTTTTTCCGTTTCTATGCACCGCAAAAAAAATGGTCCTTATTTCTGACAATTCGTTTTGCCTTGTCAAATACATACATACATACATACATACATACATACATATATACACATATAAAAATAAAAGTATTCGCAGAAGAAAAATCGAGATTCAGTTCGAACACGTTGTGTTGCACGCTATATAATCGATAAATCGAAAGAGAGAGAGAGAGAGAGAAAGAGAGAGAGAAGAAAAAGACCGATAGAAAACCCGAAGAATCGTCGGAAGGAAAATTATTACCCGTGTTCCATCTAATTGGAGAAATTTAACGGATTCACGAATGACACGCGTACGTACGTATACACGAAAAGTAGAAATGCATAGCAGAATAAGAGAGAGAGAGAGAGAGAGAGAGAGAGAGAGAGAGAGAGAGAGAGTGCACGATGCAGATATTGCACGTGACTACAACGGTGCCGATATAGTGCAGGGGTGTGCGATACGTGTGCCGACGGTTTGACATCCGCTATACATTCACTATTGCACAAGCGATAGATACCTCCTTGCACCGGGTATCTCGCGCGCTCTGTCTCGTGCAGAGCGAATTCTTCGTTGTACCGGGCTTTGCACACGCCTTGGTACACACCCTCGCGAGAATAGGTGAACATCGGCTTTGCTGATCTTTCTCTTTCTCTCAAACTAACCTATATGTAGAGGACGCATGTCTCTCTCTATCTCTTTCTCTCTCTCTCTCTCTCTCAAACTCAAACTCTCTCGGTCTCACACACACACTCTCTCTCTCTCTCTCTCTCTCTCTCTCTCTCTCTCTCTCTCTCTCTCTCTCTCTCTCTCTCTCTATCTATCTCTGTCTCTCTCAAACAAACCTATAATGTAGAGGACGCATGCAAGTATCTTTCTCTCTATTTCTTCTTTACTTCCGTCTCTCCTTCTCTCTCTCTCTCTTCTTCTTCTTATTCATCCGAGAAGAGAGATCCAATTTTTCGCAGGCCCAACTTCGACGTGGTTGGTGGGTGGCAAAGGATTTATCGTTATAGACGAGGAATTCCACTCGATCCCCGTTCGATCTTCCTGCCTTCATTATTTTATTTCCCAATACGTACTCGTATAACGTAAAATAATAATGCAAGAGCAGGAAGAAGCGGAACACGACGCTAGTCAGACGCTAACCCAGACGCAACGCAGACGCTAATGAATGAACGAACATTTACGAACGAACGAACGTACGAATGAACGACCGAACATTAACGAACGGACGAACGAACGAACGAACGAACGAACGAACGAACGAACGAACGAACGAACGAACGAACGACCGAACATTTACGAACGAAATTATTATTTCAATTGATCGGAATATTACGATGATATGTTTTGAATAGTTTCTCGATATCATTTTTCTAACCCGTCGAACCTGTCAAGATCGTAATACACGATACACGTTTCGAATGTTTTAATGAGACTTAATCGAACGAACGAGAACCAGACTTTATTTAAACTTCTCACTTTCATTAACATATACTACGTGATATCAAAAGCCGACGAAATTTCACCGAGTCCACCTCCTCCTCCTCCTCCTCCTCACCCCTATGGACGTTTCTAATGAGCTCGCGGGTATACCGTTATAGAGAATGGAATAGAAATCCGATGGAAGGAGGAGGAGGAGGAGGATGAAAGAAGGAAGTAGAAGTTAAAAATAGAAGAAGAAGAAGAAAAGAAGAAGAAGAAGAAGAAGGGAGATCTGGATGATTATATCTGTATCGAAAGTCCATTAACAATTCGGTGTGGCGCGTCCATCAAATTAATTGCGGTTAATTAATGGTCTCTCTAACTCGCCTCGAAAGACAATCTCTTTGTTAATCGGACGGTTCGAAATTCATCATTCGGACACCTGCGTATTGGGTTTAATCTAGGATTTTAATAAGGAATAAAAGATGGATATATACGAACTTTCCCTTTTCGCTTTTATAAAGCGATAATTTCAAATATATATATATATATATATATATATATATATATATATATCTACATATATATAAAAGAAGAATATTATTAATTTGAAATAGATTAATTACTTCGTTCGAACGTATTTCATAAGAGTGACACACACACACACACACACACAGTGTTATTTACTCGAATTAAATAAAATAAAATTAAAATTTCTCTCTCTCTCTCTCTCTCTCTCTCTTTTTGTTTCTAAATTGTCGGGTTTAACGACAATGATAAGAAAGAATGTAGTTTATTATATATTTTTTTTGTGTTATTATTATTATTATTATTATTATTATTATTATTATTAATATTCACGTATAGACGATTTCGTAAGACTAACTCGACTTAATTAACAACGTCGTAATCGGCCGGTGCCATTTTGTACGATTAATCGTCAACCCGCTCGCGTGTCACTATAGCTGCTTTGGTGGTGGTGTTAAACGAATGCGATCTATGTATGTAACGTTCGATCGGAAATTAATAATTACGGTAAGTATATATATATATATATATATATATATATATATATATATATATCGTAAACGTACATACTCGCGTACATACATACGAAATTAGATAGGATCGGGGATCGAGAATCGATAATTATTGGATTGGGATCGAAGTCGTTTCGATCTAATAATGTGATCTATATATACATGCATACATACATACATACATACATACATACATACATACATACATACATACATACATACATACATACATACATACATACATACATACATACATACATACATACATACATACATACATACATACATGCATGCATGCATGCATGCATAGATGCATACATATATATTTAAGTTAAATATAACGCCGTCATGAACGGTGTTTTAATACACATATACGTTTTTATTAAAACGTATATAACTCCAACGTAGAGCATACATACGTCATAATAATAATAATAATAATAATAATAATAATAATAATAATAATAATAATAAGAAGAAGAAGAAGAAGAAGAAGAAGAAGAAGAAGAAGAAGAAGAAGAAGAAGAAGAAGAAGAAGAAGAAGAAGAAGAACAACAACAACAACAATACGATATAACGTTTGATAAAGGTATACAAAGTTTCGCATAAAATCTTTACGTTTTTTCTTCTTCATCTTCTTCTTCTTATTTTTTTCTATCTAATCTTTTATAACTTCGTAATGATCTTGGAATGCAACGTTTTCGAGATAATTAATCGATCGCGTTACGGTATCGAGGATGCGTGCACGCTCTCATGAAAAAAAAAAACAAAAAAAAATGATAAAACAAATACTACCGATAGAACTTCATTAACATATAACCAATCGAAACGAGAATCCGTTGAAATTCTTTGCCAAGCTGTTCTCTTTTGCTTGTCCTTTTTCTTTTTAACGAAGAAAGGGAATTTATCGAGCTGGACGATTATTTTCTTTCTCTTTTCTTTTTTCATTATTATCTTCTCGGGCCACCGGGTAGGAGAAAGAAAGTAGTTCGAACGCGTACTACGTAAATACTCTCTTTTCATCATGAAAACGCAAACGCGCGAACGTTTCAATTAATCTCAGCTTGAACAGGTGAAACTATCCTCGTCGTGCAGACCAAAAAGAGATGAAAAAGAAGAAAAAAGAGAAGAAAAGAAATTAAATATTCCTTTTTTTTTTTTTAAACGCGCGACGTATGTATAAAGATAAAAGAAATAATAAACAGACAGACGCTCGATTACCGATCTCTAAACACGAGAGAATCCATGTAAATTCATATACTATTACCCACCACCACTTGGATCTTCTCTTTTTAAGAGATCCTAGAGGCTATCGTATTATGTGCATATATATATATATATATATATATATATATATATATATATATATTATAATACAAGATAATCTGTGGTACGCGAAACGAGCAACTCATTTTCCCGCGCGCGATGAAACACGGCCGATCTACATAAGACGTGTAAACTTTACGATACTTTCTTTTCACGAGAGAGCAAAGGAATTTCACGGTCCGAGTTGGCGATAATCTCGAGATCGTATATTTTACTCGTACGTCTTTTCTGGACCCTTTCCTGTGCCAGTCGTCTTTCCACCTTCGCGGCATGTACCACCACCTATGCATGCGTGTACGTACCGTTCGAACAACTCGCTCTTTCCTTCTTTCTTTCTCTATCTATCTATCTATCTATCTATCTATCTATCTATCCATCTATCTATCTCTTTCTTTCTCATTCGTACACATGTGCGTCACCCTGTACACGTGTCTTCTCTCTCTCTCTCCTTTCCTCTTTCGTTCCGTTTCCGTACGTGAATTTACATAAACCATAAGCAGTATGCTTCGTGGTAGGTACGGCACTGTGTAACAAGATATATACATACTTATACTACACATTGTAAGGAAATCAGATCTTTACATACGAGGAAGGAAAGGATAACACACACACACACACACACACACACACACATATATACAGTTTCTCTCTCGTACGAATCAGTACATCGATATTCCTACGACAAGGTATTTCTATTTTTCGAGAAAACTTCAAAATTTCATAAGAACTCGAATTAAAAGAAAAAAAACAAATCGAGAGAGAGTGAGAGAAAGAGGGGGGGGGGAATAAAATTGTGATAGAGAAAATGAAAGAAGAAAACGGAGACGTCATGTACGAGGGTGTCGAACGCGAGAGTATTTAACCCACGCCGAAAGAAGGAAGGTCTTGCGACGACAATTATTCTCATCCCACTTGGATACGGTACGGTCCATTATCTGGTCCCTAAATCGAGTAGAGAGAGAGCGAGAGCGAGAGAGAGAGAGAGAGAGAGAGAGAGAGAGAGAGAGAGAGAGAGAGACGTTCGGTATTAAATCAGATCGTTCTACTACGTATAGTAAAGGAGGGAGGACAAGTATCGCGAATCGTTCTTCCTACGTAGTAGACGCGACGAGGAACAAAACAACGTTTCGATCTTTTATTTCCTCTCGGATATCCTCGAAACGAAGAAGAGGAAAAAGAAGAAGAAGAAGAAGAAATAGAAGAAGAGGAGGAAGAAGAAGAAATAGAAGAAGAAGAAGACGAAGAAATAGAAGAAGAAGACGAGATTCGAGACTGTTTTCAAGAGTGAAAGAGATAGATGGATAGATATAGGGAAACGGAGAGTGAGAGAGAGATAGATAGATAAATATATATATATATAGAGAGAGAGAGAGAGAGGCGTGTGTCGGTGGGTGTAATAGAGTGAGCTAAAGTCGAGGTCCGATTTATAAAAGCCACGATGCAAGCGAGTAAGCGAGTAAGCGAACAAGCAAGGGAGTGTAACGGCTTCAAGGACGAGCGTTACACACCCGACTCTCCCAGGAAACTGCTAACCGACATCCGCGCGAGGACACACGCGTCCATCTGGTCGGACGACGGCGCGAGGTGGTATTTTCTCCGTTGCAACGCATCGCAAAAACCAGTTATCTCTTTCTACTTCTTCTTATTCTTCTTCTTTTTGTTCTTCTCTTTTTTCCTTTATACTTGACGTCCGCGAGAAAAGTGAGAGACAAGAAGAAGAAGAAGAAGAAGAAGTAGTAGAAGTAGGAGAAGGAGAAGGATAAGAAGGACGAGGGAGACCTTCGTTGAAGGATGACCACCGAAAAGTACTCGATCGATCTCCCTTTACTTTAAAATTAAATTAAAAAAAAAAAAAGAATGAAAAAATAGAGAGATATTGCGCGCGCGCGCGCGTGTGAATATGTATGTATATCAAATTAAGAAAAGAAGAATAAAAAAAAAATATACGAACACGAGTCATCTCGAATTATAAACGAGTAAGAAGGTAAAAAAAGAAATAAACCGTATATCGATGCGCATCGATTGGTCGAACGTAAAGGATACGTAATTTGCACCCTCCTCGTCTATATAATTTGCACTTCGAAATTTGCATTTACGTCCATGGTGTTATATTATCTCTTTTTTTCTTTCTTCGTTTTTTTTTTCTCTCTCCGTTCAACGAAAGAGAAGGTAAGAATAAATAAATAAAAAAAAAAAAAAAAAAAAAAAAAAAAGAGAGAATCAAGCGAGAAAAATAAGAGACGAGTATGAGTATGACTATGACTATGTCTATGACTATGTCTATAACTATAACTATGTCTATGACTATGACTATGACAATGACTATGATCATTGACGAGAGGACGCCGTTTTCACTCTCGCCAAGGCCTCATCGAAGAACCGCAAACAAACAGTTTCGAATAACGGAAGCCCCTGGACTCGATAAATCGAACTCCTCACTCGATCGTATCGTTGCGATTATCTCTCTCTCTCTCTCTTTGTTTCTCTTTCTTTCTTTTTTACATTCCTCCTCACCCAACCCCACCAAACCACATCACTCGTATCGAGAAATCGCTTCTGAAAAGGACACCTTTTTTAATCGTCCGATCTACAGTACTTACAATTAAAAAACGATCTACGTAATTAGATGAATTATTCCTCGAGGATCGTGTAACAAATATCGGTTAATTAACGATTAACGAAAACGATCCAAGAAAAAAAAAGAACAAAAAGAAAAATAAAAATAAAAATAAAAATATTGAATTATTAATTGATTGATACAAAAGACACACAGAGAGAAAGAGAGATAGCCGTAGGTCCGCCGAGCTTATTGTAAGTCCTGTCAAAACATTTTACGTTGTCACGCGGCCACTTTAATGGGCCGCCAACGATAACGTAAATCATGACTCCCGATGATCGCTAGGAGAAAACTAATGATCGCGTGGTTATGGTCGGTTCCCTCGCGGATACGGTACGTCGGTCAATTATATTCTCATCGAACGGGGTCGCGCCGAGAGGAGGAGGAGGAGGAGGAGGAGGAGAATCAACCGGTGAAGGGGGAGGGGAACCGGAGAGGAAAAGTTTTGTACAGGATCGATTACCGAAACGTATAAAGTAACGACAAGTCAATTATTTTGCCGGCGGCGCGTGGCGTTCGCGTGGAGAAGATCGACGACGGGCTCTCCTTCCTCTCCCTCTCCCTCTCCCTCTCCCTCTCTCTCTCTCTCTTTCTGCCTTGGCCCACGTGGATAAAGATCTGAAAGAGGAATGAAGGTGGACCACGAAAATCGCACGAGAAAGAAATCATCGAAAGATAAAAATGAGAAGGCGGACGTGAAGGGGGTGGGGAGGGCGAGGGGGGAGGGAAGAAGCAGGAGAAATGCGAGGATCGCTTTTTCGTGTCTTTCGCATTCTCGTGTCAACGCGTATTCATTTGTGCGATATATATCTATATACATATACATATATGTATTTATCGACACGACACACCATCTAAAGAATGACGAATCGTACAGCAGCTTTTTTCGTTCGTTTCGTTCGTTCCGTTCGACTCGAAAAAAAAAAAAAAAGAAATGAAAAAAGTAACGACGATTGAATCGTAAGGGTTGATAATGAAAATGATGGCCATAATGAATAAAGATATTTCGAAGGAATCGAATCATTTTGTTCGATGCTGTCTTTTCCATTTTTCTTTTTTCTTTTTTCTTTTTTTTTTCTTCTTTTTCGTTCGAATCATCGAGAGAGAAAAACAGTGTAGTATCCGAGATGGGATTGTATACGAAAGACAAAAAAGAGATGAGAAAAGCAAAAAGCAAAAAGAAAAAAGAAAAAAGGTAATCGTACAAGCTGCTAGGCCAACTTCATTATCACCGGTGTAATTAGCGAAACGAATTATGAAGGATACACTAACATTATATTTCGAAGGTAATACGATGAACATGCGAAAGCGAACGATAAAAAGAGAGAGAGAGAGAGAGAATCGACCTTGCTCTTTTTTGCCTCCGTTCGTCTCTTTGAGAAGAAAGAAGGAATAAAAAAGTAAAGAAGGAAAAAGAAAGAAGAAATAAATAAATAAATAAAAAGAACCAAAACAACAAACTGTTTTTAGATCTATCGGATCAAGTTGTTAAGGGTATCCGAACTTGCTTCGCTCGCAGGATGATTAACAGCTCCGATCTTCTCTTTTAATTACTTACGTACCGCGCAAAAGGAATTATCTTATCGAGTATGCTAACTGAATCGAAACTATACCGGCTCTACGTCGCGACATACTCCCCCCCGGTTCTTATCCGTACGCACCGACAAAAAAAAAAGAGAGAGAGAGAAGAAAAAAATGAACTGGGCGTGTCGTCCATGAACAAGAAGATTCTGCTGCTGTGCGCCATCGATTTTCTCCTTTTTAAATCTTAAACGTTAAATATACACTTATGAAGCCTAAGCTTAAGAGACGTTGCATTCGATTAATAATATCTCACCTTTTTGCGAGCTTCTTTCGGATTCGATCGTTTTATAATATTTTATCGCGAATTACAATTTTGGAAGAAACTATCGAAGGCCGACGATCGATCGTGCGAATTTTGGATCGAATTTAAATGACGCTCGTGTATCAATGTGCCTCGATCATCGGGTAACTCGCTTCTGGATCGCAAGTTAAAATAATTATTTGAGTAACGAGTAACGTAGATCGCTATTTAACGTTAAGACGTAACACATTTGTATTGCTTTAAAACATCGATTACATGGAATCGTATTGTTATTGTATGTCCATTAATAATTATATATATATATATAATTTGAAAAAAAGACAGAGAAACGATACGAGATACCTGACTACCTACGTACTTAACTAACCAAAAGAAAAGAAAAAGAGTCATTAATCATTTTTTTTCAACTCCATTCCTAACACAGATATACAATATCCACTGATTAATATTATATTTAGTCGAACACTAAAATTAGAACGCAACGAGAGATCATTATTATGTGGATACCCTATATATATATATTATGGTGTCCCCTAAGTTTCTTTCGCGCCATTCTATGAATGATTATGAAAAAGAAAAAAGAAGGAAGAAACTTATGGGACACTAATACATTATACAAAGATCATATATTATATTTTATTAAATATTGTCCTATAACAAGGATATATAATATTATGAAGAACAATGGAGATAATTTAATTAATCGTGCACTAATCGATACAATTAACTTACAAATTAGGCCTATACGGACTCTGTGAACTCTACGATTCTCTTTGCTGTATTTTCTTTTTAAAAAATACATTCATTCGAATATTTAATTTTATATAATAATAATAATAAAAAAAAAAAAAAAAAAAACTCGGATAACCCGTATTCTCATTAAATGTATGTTCTAACGAGAGAACAAAATCACGATTCCACAAATTAACTAACGCAATCTATCCATCGACATGAGCTTTCGTCTTCTTCTCGTTCATTCGTTTGATGTATCAAATACCAGATCGCGAGATTAAATGGACTAAGCGCGAATACAGCAATGGCGTGTCCAACGTGTAGAGACCGCAACGCGTAGCGCATACTTTTCTACAACGAAATCGGATAAATTGATGACCGATTTCACCACACAAATACTCTCTCTCTCTCTCTCTCTCTCTCTCTCTCTCTCTCTCTCTCTCTCTCTCTCTCTCTCTCTCTCTCTCTCTCTCTCTCTCTCTCTCTCTCTCTCTCTCTGTGTGTGTGTGTGTCTCCTCGATCTAACGGAGAGCTATAACGCGGCCTAAGAACTAATTAATTGCGGTGTTAATTAAACGACTCCTCTTATACGATGAAACAAGAAGACCCTGGCCTGATATAAAATAATGAAAAATTCACAAGGTTGGGAGAAAAAAAGAAACCCCACTCGTAAATAAAACCAAAAGGGTTCTACTTACGATCACTTTTGCTCGTTTAGGAAGAAATTAGAAATGACGAATTGGAAACGGTTTACACGTGTCGATAATGATACGTTTCGTCCTGAATGAGCACGATATGAAATAATTTTCTGAAAAATTTTTCTCACTACTTAAGATGTTCAGCGATGGCTCCAAAACACTCGTCCTCTCCCAGCCCCTCCTCCTCTTCTTCGACGTAGGTCGAACGATGTCGCGATGTTCGATTGTAATTATCGTTGGATCGTTGAATCGTTGCATCGTTGCGTCGACGATCATTCAGTTGTTCGATCTGTAATTAAAGAGCCAGAAAATAAGATCAATCGTATGCACGATTTAGAAAAGGTTTTAGAAAGGAATTAATCGTGATTAATTATTTTCTACGAGAAATCAAATATTATCGATGAATGAAAAAAAACATGATTATAAAACAAAATACGATTTAAACAGGACGAACTGAGGAGTAACGATTATTAGAATTAAATTATATATATATATATATAAAAAGAAGCATACGATTTAAATACGACAAACCGAAAAACAATGATTAGAATAAAGATACGCAAATATACTTACGTGTGCGATTTTATCCAGGCGTGATTTTTCATTCGTCGTAATAATCGGATGAAATGGACGATTTATTTTTAAAGTCACACTTTCGACCATTACACGATGTACTTTTCATCCACGCGAATCCTCCTTCCATCGAATTGGCCGAAAGTGTGTTAATGCGTCGAAAAAATGTTGACGAACAAATTGTTCCGACTAAAAAACGTTATACGAAATTCTCGGGATCATTTTTGTTTTCTTCTTCTTATTTTTTTTTTTTTTTTTTTTTTTTTCTTTTAACGCGGCCGAAGGGTAACTTTTAATTCGGCGCAAACAACGCCGACTCTAATCTTGCGATATTAATTCGATCTGATATATTTTAAAGCGACTTCTTCAGTAACGATTGAAGGCTTATAAACTAAAAATTAAAAAAAAAAATAAAAATAAAAAAATAAAAGGAGATAGAAAATTTGCGATTAAATATATGTTGCAGCAAAACCTGTAGTACAATACTGTAATAATAATCATTTTATGATAAATTATATGATACTGTTATTAATCGATCCATTATTCGGGATTTGTATTTTTTGGATCGAAATATAAATTTCAATTAAATCTGATAAAAAAGAAAAAAAAAATCCTACGTTAGACGCAACAACGAAAGCTTTACGAGCTATATCTAAATAAATTATAAGATCGTAACGAAACTACGACAAGTGAGAATATATTTCGATAATAATTAGTATCATCGATCATGCGAACAAACGTATCATAAACTTGTTTCCGTTTTAATTGAAATAAGCTACGAAAATTTATGAAAAATCATTCGAGTATTTTAATCATCTTGTTATACATTGCTCGGCTTTAATAATGAACGAACGAACGAATAAATTAATTAATTTGTTAATTAATCAATATTTTATAATGCACCGAACGTCAGCCATTAGCTCGGTAGTGCTTACGTTGAATCATAAAAAATGTATGAACAACGGAACCAATACCGATTACCAGATCTCACCGCATGGAGGTTGCTGCGTATGGAGATCCATTAATTAGATATTATAACAAAAAAATATATATATATACATACGAAAAATTTTAAAATAAACATATTACAATTATATTTCTGGGATTACATTTTGATTAAAAAGAGAAAAAAAGAAATTCGCAATGTATAACAATATTTAATAATCTTCTCTATCGCAAGAATATTTAAACAACGAAATATCAGAATATTAAAACAACGAGAATTCACGAGAATCGAATTTTTCAATTTGTCGCGATGATTTAACTTCTAACAGGAGTCTGACGTTCGGCAATATTCTCTTTCTATTCTTTTTGTTTGCTTTAAAGACAACATTCCTAAAATACATCTAATACAAAATAATATATATATATATATATATATATATATATATATATATTCTAAAATTTATATACAAATGAAATAGTAAATAATAAATTATTAACTATTAAACTGTTTATTAAATTGATTAATTATTAAATAAAAAATAAAAAGTAAGAAATTATTAAACCGTGTATAACGCACAAGATATGTATGTATGTATGTACGTACGTATGTATGCGAAATATGTATAAAGTATGATAAATGTATTCCAGTAATTAACGTAGAATATTCGAGAAAATAAACAGGTTCGAACACGTCTGGACCGGCGTATAATACATGTACCCTCTCTACGTATGTACCCTACGTATGTAATATCGTATGTACTCACTTATGTGTGTGTCAGACCTAGACTGGCAGTGGCCTTGAGCTGAGTACGAAGATCGATTGTTTTCCTTGTTTTCTTTTTCCGTTCTTTTCTTTTTTCATTTCTCACTTTCGTTTCCTATCGAAAAATTTTCTAGAAATTTCTATATCGTTCCGATGTATTTACATATGTATGAAGTTACGTATACGTGTGTATGCCCGCACATATCTTATATATATATATATAAAACGAATA
>OU964982.1:2653754-2661254 GCA_918808275.2 Dolichovespula sylvestris
ATACGCGATATCTCGGAATAAATGAAGAGTGTCAAAATAACGTTATATATATATATATATATATATATATATATATATATATATATATATATATATATATATAACGACGATGTACGTATATATATATATATGCACTTATCGTATACTCCGATACGATTCTCGAAGCGAGTTGTCCGTTTCGGATCGATACTATCTAGATCGCAGTCCATTCGTTCCGGTGTGGTATTACAAATCGACGATGGCAAAAGCGTTACCGATCGAAAGTTCCTATCCTCCGGCAAAGCGAGTGACTGCGTTACGTAGGAAGCTGTTTACACATCTATTCACACACACACGCACACACACACGCACACACACATATATATATATACTCTTAAAAGAAAATCAAGCTCGACGAGGATCCATTTGAAATCTAGTTTCGTTGTATAGTACCTAAAGCAGTCGTTAGTCCGAAAGCGATCTAAAGCATTTCCTGAGATACTTTCCGCCTCGTGATACGCTGCACTCCTAAAACGCTTCTCCTAAAGCAAACCTCGTAGTATCTCACGTATTTGTGCGTGTGTTCGTTGGTGCGTCCGTCTCTACGTCCGTCCGTCCGTCCGTCCGTCCGTCTGTCTGTCTGCGTGTACGCGGACAGGGCGCGTGGCCGGTCAGCGGAGCATTCGCATTACTTTCACTCGATCCTGTTTGTTCCCTCTCGAGAACGTTCGTTATCCCTCTTTTCCCTCTAAGAACTTCGAGGTCTCACTCTCTCTCTCTCTCTCTCTCCTCTTCCTACTACTCCTCCTCCTCCTACTCCTTCGCCTTCTTTTCCTTCTCTTGTAAGTACTTACTTACTTACTTACTTACTTACTTACCTTCTCGTTCGTTCTAATTAACGGTGGTGGTTGTGTCGACGTGGCACGTTCTATCCCTTCTCTCTCTCTCTCTCTCTCTCTCTTATTTTATTTTGTCTTCCTTTTCCTTCTTTCTCTCCGTCCCTCGCAGGTGTCCAATCTTAATGGTAATTAAGCGTCGTTTTACTCTTCCTCTCTAAATCGAGCGCACGGCATAAAGACGCGGAACTCGATTCCCTTTCGATATCTATTCGTTTCACTATCAATTCTCCCCCTCCCCCTTCCCACCGCAACGGTGACTATTTTCTCTATTTCAATTTCTATTTCTATTCGTTTACTCCCTCCCGTAGAGGCGTGCATCGATGATCGGTTGCATTTGTCATCCAACCACGGGGGGAACGAACCTTCAATCACGTCTAGTTAAGGTAATTGATTTTTATTCGTACCGGGGAAATAAATTTTATCGGTTAAATTAAGTTGAACAGAAGTCTCCTAATCTCGAGGATTTTCTTCTTGTTACATTTACTCTCTCTCTTCTTCTTCTTCTTCTTCGTCTTCTTCTTCTTGCTTTATTTTCTTTTTCGTTCGTTTCTCCTTGTTCGTATGTTCTTTTTTTTTTTTAATTTTTTCTTTTTTTTCCTTACGAATGAAAGTTCGACGAAATTAGAACGATCGAGGACAATTCGATTGCGAAACGAGATCATCGGACAAATCGATGGGGCTTCGATGGACTTCGGATGAATGGACTTCGAAATTTCTTTTTAGTTTTTCTTTTTTTTTTTTTTTATTGTAATTCACGACTATGACCGAGTGCAAATCGCTTTAGAAACGGCAAGTGCTTGCGTATCATCGATTACAAGATAAACGATCGATTTCTCGATTCACCGACCGTATCACTTGGACGGTGTGAACGCCGCGAAAGACGACATTCCCTTCTCTATCTATCTATCTATCTATCTATCTATCTCTCTTTCTCTCTCTCGTACGATATAAGAAGTATTACCATCGTTACCGTATTGATCGTGGTCACATCTCTATCAAACGATATCCAACGATAATATTGTTGTTAGAAGTATTATCATTGTAATTATTATCATTATTGTTAATGCACGGTGAAATCTATGACGTCAAGACGATCGGTGTTTCCTTGTGGCGATTTAAAAGAAGAAGAAGAAGAAGAAAAAAAACAAACAAACAAACAAACAAACAAAGAAAAATGATCGAACGTAAAGAATAATATTTTCAAGCCGGTACACGCCCAAGCGATGGAAATGTTATTGACCGATTGTGTTTCATCCTCAAAGAAATAAAAAATAAAAAGCAATAAATAAACAATTAAAAGTAACGATAGAGAGAAAAAAGAGCCGAACGAAGAAACGAGAAGAATAAAATGATACGAAACGAAATGGAAAAATAAAATAGAAAATGAAATAATTTCTTTCGAACGTGAGAGTCGACTAAAGTAGAGACGTCGTTTCGTACTACCACGGAGAGGTAGCATATCCGTAATAATGGCGTGTCTCTCCCGCACGCTAGCCGTACGGGAGTGCGTTCGCTCGATGCTTCTATATATAGGAATCGAGAACAAGGTTTTCATCCTCGATATATCCTGGTAAGCCGGCCGCGCGAAATCGTAGACATTCCTTGCCGATCGGCTGTCGACGAATTGCCAATGGGAACAACACCCCGTTGCCTGACTTGAAACTAACAAACACCAAATTAGTGTCGCCTATGGTGCCGCTAACGTAAACCACGTACGGCGCGAGTTTTGTAGGTTTACCCCTTTTCGAATTCGTCCTCTTGTATCTCGAACACCCTTCCTTAATTCTATGGGAACTAAGAGAGTGAAAAAGAGAGAGAGAGAGAGAGAGAGAGAGACAATGAACGACGTTATCGAATTCGATTCGATGTTAACGTTCAAATATATATTAATAAAATTGATAATGTATTACCATCGTAACAAATATTTTTTTTGAGCTTGTAGTATTATAATTTCTTAAAAAAAAAAAAAAATGAAGAAAACAAGAAAATTAATCCGAGTCACGATGAAAGAATTGAAGAGAGTCCAATTGATTTTAAAAATCATTTGGAGATTATATGAAATGAAAATGTCCACAAAGCATTGGACACCTATGTACCCGTGAAAAATTACGATATAATAATAATGATAATGATGATAATAATAATAATATAATAATAATAATAATAATAATAAATATTTACTTTGCGTAGCCGTTTGGAAAAAGAAGTCTCTACGACATTTAGTTGCAGATATGATCGCATTTTAAAATGAAAACGTGGCTTTTGATAACATAGAAAAGAATTGTTTCCTCGATGAATTAATAATTTGTTTATCGATTATTTATTAATTTACGTAATTGTATAAGTCAGTCTCAATGGGAGTCTTCTTTTATCTTTCTTTTCCTCTATAAATAAAATGTACTTGGTTCGTAAGAATTTGTTTATAACAAATCGTTTACAACAAATCGTTAATTAATTATTAACAATACGATTTAAAAAATAAGAAACATTCTGACCTTTAAAACGATATTCTCGTTTCGATTCTCTACAATTATTCGATCCGAAGATGTTTTCTTCGTTGAAATGGAGAAACGCGGCTCAAATCGAACAGTGCGAATCAAAAATTGTTGTCGTTCATTTTTGTTTTCAATAAACAAAATAATTCGTTCGAAAGTCCACTCGTCGATTCGCTTAATTCTTATATCATAAATCCGGTCAAATTAGATCGTGAAAAATCGTTTACGACGTATCATCGTTTGTGACAAATTGTTTATCGATTGTTAACGATAAGTTGCAAAACAAAAAGGAAAGAGAGAGAGAGAGAGAAAGAAAGAGAATTTCATCCGCTTCAAAACGATACTCGAATCAGTTGTCTACGATTTGTAGTTCCGAAGATATTCCCGTATAAATTGAAATCGTTTACGCCGTCCTATTGACCCACATAATTTCATTCAAATTAGCACGCCGACACACTGACCCATATAAGTTCCGAGAATTTACGCGCGTGCCCAGCTGATCGAATTACTACTACTACTACTACTGCTGCTTCTTACTACGATTACTACGAACATATGATCCGTAAGAATTATGAATGAAAATCTTTCGAAGACGATAACTCAGGAACGAAAAGTCGTAGAGACATGATTCAACCACCGTTTTAAACCATAACCTATATTCTTTATTTATTTAACTATTGCGACAATATAGATATAATAAAATCGATCTTCACGATCATTTTTTTTTATATTTAACTTTTCTTTTCCCTCTCTCTCTCTCTCTCTCTCTCTCTATCTCTCTACACATATAATATGCAATAAAATCGTTAAAAATTTTTATTACGATCACGTAAAAATTTCGTTTTGTTTATTTAAAGTAAAGAACAGTCGATGCACACGAGTGATCGACTAGCCTAAGTGAGAAATCGAAAGTTCGAAAACTTCGGAAAGGATTCTTTTCTTTCGTAACGATAACTACGTTCTTCGCATTTTTCGTGCATTAGACGTAATCTGCGCTTACGGTGCGCATAACATGCGCTCGTTTTATGCGCATTATTCAATGTAAATGCGGAATACATCGGCGCGAGGTATGAACTAAAAATAAAAACTATATCGTACTCTTGCCACTGCTACTACTATTATTTATTTATTTATTTATTTATTTATTTATTTATTTATTTATTTATTTATTTATTACTACTCTTACCATATTTTAATCGAGTATTTACATAGTTTCTTGGCAATACTTTAAATTGAAATATCTCATAAACTAATAATGATTTAATACCTTTTCTTTTTGTTGTTTTTACATGAAAAATTAGATTATCTCCGTATATATATATATAAAATTGCTCGTATATTACTAAAAAAAAAAAAAGAAAGAAAAATAGAGAGAGAAAGATAGAAGAACAAAAACGATTATATTCAAGATGATCAAAGTTTATCACCGATTCATCGTATTTCGAATCACAGGAAGTGAAATACACACCGAGGAAGTATAGTAATAAACGGACAGACGGACAGACAGACAGACAGACGCGGGTCACTTTCCATTAATTATAAATTTAAGTGACAATAAATTAAAGAAAATCTTTTCTAATGTGCTCGCTAAGGTACGAACACACTTGTTCGATCGGTAATAAACGTGCCACGGTATACGATCATAAAATCTATAGCATGCAATTATAGTCGATTTAACTCATCACTATACTCTTTTCCTCTCTCTCTCTCTCTCTCTCTCTCTCTCTCTCTCGTTCTTTCTCTTTCTCGTTCTCTCGTTCTTTCTCTTTTTCTAACTATCGATCTTTCTTGATTTGGCCGGAGGAAAGAGAGAGAAAGAAAGAGAAAAAGAGAGAGAGAGAGAGAGAGAGAGAGAGAGAGAGAGAGAGAACGGATTGTCGTCTCGATCCTCTCTCAGCCTTCGAGGCAGCAAGCTGGTCCATTTAATTGGCTCGTACCAGGAGCGGGCGAGTGGAACTCTCGAGATCGACTTATCGAGAGAGGCACGGCGGCGCACGCTTAGAATCGACGACCGCGGAACGAATATCCGCACGCGGATTGTGGGCGGGGTGCTCCAGAGAAAGCCTACGCGAGATCCCGCTGCTGTTGCTCCCGTTGCCGCTTCAACGTACGATCCACTCGACGCCATAAAACGCGTGCCAATATTTTTTTTCTCCTTTCTCTCTCTCTCTCTCTCTCTCTCTCTCTCTCTCTCTCTCTCAACTTCCTTTTTCAAAATCGGAACGTTGGATATCCGCAGGATATATCTCTTCGATCGTCTCATTTATATTTATAACACTTTCTTCTACGACGTTACGTAAGAATAATTTAATGAATCTTTTCGGATGTTCGTGGAACGTTTCTTTCTTTATTATTTTATTTTATATATATATATATATATGCATATGTATATTTATTTTATTTTTGTTTCGTTATTTTTTATTTCTTTTTATATATACATATACGTATATTTATTTTATTTTTATTTATTTATTTATTTTTTTTATATATACAGATACGTATATTTATTTTATTTTTATTTTGTATTCTTTTTTTTTTTATATATACATATACGTATATTTATTTTATTTTTATTCTTTTATTATTTTATATGTATGACAATCAATCTCGTTATATCTTCTTTCCTTTTCGTCTTTAATTCACCATCTGTTTTCTATTGTTACTTTTTTTTTTCTTTTTCTTTTCTTTCCTTTTATTTCGTTTTATGGGTCGTAGTGACTAACCACCGTTCGTTTCCCTACGCGATTATTTCAATATTATTACCAACTTAGACGAGCTTCTTCTGCTTATGCAGTAGCGTTGTGGATCGTTGGAAGGTGATCCTGGTTTCGACGATAGATAAGCAGCGATTGTAGAAAGCTCGATTTCACGGTTATATGCATTGATACTTCGTGGAAAGTAAAACGATCCTCTCTGCACTCGAACGGACGGGCCTCGAGCACGTTTCCGCGCCGTAGAACGCTTTTTTCTACGTTTCTTTTATTTTCTTTTATTTTATTTCATTTTATTTCATTTCATTTCATTTCATTTTATTCCCACATTTATTTCATTCCATTTTTGTTTCTATTTTATCTTATTTTATTTTATTTTATTTTTGTCGTTTTGAACGACGTTCCACAACTCGCTCCCTCTTCCATTCTTCCTTTCTTATGGATTTGAAAAATTACAGAATTTAAAAATTGAATGATAAAATAAAAAAAAAAAAAAAAATAAAATAGAAAAAAGAAAAAAAGAAACACTAGTATGACATCCAACGTTTTATCCCCCATCCCTCCCCTCCCTTCTTTCCCCCCTCTCTCTCTTCCTACTCGCAATAAAATATACGACGAGGAAAGTTGGATATATAAATAGATAAATAGATAGATAAATGAATAAATAAATAAATAAATAAATAAATATATAAATTCTATCGCTTGGAAGTCGACGATCGGCCTTCGAACGTTGATCTATCTCTTTTTTCTTTTTTTCTTTCTCCTTTTCTTTTTATTTTTTCTCCGTCTCTTACTCTCTCTCTCTCTCTCTCTCTCTATTCTAAACTTCCTCCGGTCATCTAACACCCGTTGAGCTACGCATGGAAAAGTGGAGATTGGCCTGGTCGATCTAGTTTCTTCCTCGGCTTACGTTCGTAGCGATGAAAGCGAGGAGACTCTCTCGTTTGACCGTGGAAGGATCAAGTGATACTGGATACAAGTCGACGTTCCCTGCTCGAAAGTAATATCGAAAGTGAAGCTATACTAGACCAACAAAAAGCCGATGGCCGGGAATACTCGAGTCTATTTTATTTTTCTGTGATTAGAACCGCGCCTTTTAATCTCTCTCTCTCTCTCTCTCTCTCTCTCTCTCTCTCTCTCTTCCTCTCTCTCTATACTCTTCTCTCGAAGTAATTTACCGGAAGATACATATACACATATCCCTTTCGTTTTCTTACGTTCCCATCGAATCCATTAAATATCATTTCTTCGTCGTTATTACAAAATCCTCTTGATCGAGTTAAAAAAGAAAAAAGAGAAAAGAAAAAAGAAAATTAAAACCGAAGCATAATGAAAATCGTTGGTAATTTGTTCATAGCGTGTTTCGATCAACATGCGCGAAAATAAATTCAAAAAAAAAACAATATGAATAATGTG
>OU964982.1:2666254-2686254 GCA_918808275.2 Dolichovespula sylvestris
GGATACGTTCCCAGAAGATTCGATCCACGCGGCTAACATTCCAAGACATTAGATAATTGAGAGCTTGTATCTCTTTCTCTTTCGTCTTCCTTCTTCTTCTTCTTCTTCTTCTTCATCTTCTGCGTCTTCCAGTTCTCTCCTTCTTCTATCTTTCTCTCTGGGAAAAAGAAGTTACATTAACGAGAGAGAGAGAGAGAGAGAGACCGTGTGCGTTCCTCTTCCTCGTCGAGATCTCTCGACTTGCCTCTCGCGAATCTACGGAATGCTAGGTCGAAAGGAAAAGTGGACGGATTTCTATATGTGTTTGTGCGTATATCCGTGTACTTCTCTCTCTCTCTCTCTCTCTCTCTCTCTTTCTGTGTGTAAAAGAGAGAGAGAGAGAGAGAGAGAGAAGAACGATCGCATTTTTGTTAGAGAAAACGTATTACCGGTAACAAAGAGAAACGAAATCAACCGACCGTTCTTCGAATTCGATCAGATGTAATACCGATTTTTCTACGAGGGGATCGATACGATCGATACGATCGATCATATCCCTCTCTCTCTCTCTTTCTTTCTCTTTCTTTTGATTTTAATTAACATCATACTATCCCTTGAAATTCTTCAATTATAATTATACCATAGGGGCACTCAATATCCGTGTACGATAATGTAACAACTCTTGAATAACCAATACGTCGTCGATCGTATTGTGATAATATATATATAATATATATATATATATATATATATATATATATATATATATATATATATATATATATATAGGTATGTATGTATGTATATGTATGTATATATAAAATTAATTTAAAAATAATAGTTTGTAATAGATAGAAGGAGGGATATAGTCGGCGAAATTGAAAGATCGTACCGGTGAGTAAAAGTTACGGGATCACGTGCATAAACGTTAATAAACGTTATTAACGTTAGTTGCATAGCATTCGTTACGGAATTAAACGGGATCCGAGTTTAATAACCGACCAAGGTGCGCGATTAGCTAGACCCGCGACTTTAGAAACGACAATCTCGTATAATACGTTTAATAAATTATGGTTGAGCTCTCCTACCCTCCTCGCCTCTCAAATCTTTCCTCTCGATCCAACCGATCTCACCCACCCACCCACCCAATCGTTTCTAACTAACACGTTATCTAACGCTATTCCTAACAACCCGAACGCGTCACGGCGCGTGCCACTGTTAGATCGTTCGAATGTAATAGAGATGTATACGATTAACGTGAAATTTCATTAATTCGCATCAATGATATTTAGCGAACGAGGATCGATCGGTCAATCGGCTCCGGTCATTGTCCCCCACCCCGTAATACCAGTTGAAATTTTCACATTGTGAAAGGTCCTTAAGGAAGCGATTCATTCCATCGGTAGGTCCGTGCTCGCCGGTGATCCAGTTGAAGCTTCAGTACGGCCCGCACTCCCATATTAGTCCGTACGACCGGTCTAGGCGTAGGTACACACTTTAAACGTCGTTCTTTAATGTACAAAAGAGAACCAGCGAGTTAACTAAGCTAGTATTCTCTCTCTTTCTCTCTTTCTATATATATCTATCTATCTATCTCTATCTCTATCTATCTCTATCCATCTATCTGTCGTTTTTCTTTTTTCTTAAAAAAAAAATGCTTAAGATAAATATATATATATATATAGAAAGAGAGAAAGAGAGAGAGAGAGAGAGAGAGAGAGAAAGAGAGATAGATAGATAGATAGAGAAGACATACAATTTCCAAAGAGCAATACTATTGCATCTCTTTTTCTTTTTGTCAGACAAGATTTCTCTCTCTCTCTCTCTCTCTCTCTCTCTCTCTCTCTCTGTCTCTGTCTGTCTGTCCGTCTCTCTCTTTCTATCTGTGGTAACTGGTTTGGTTATATACCTTCGCACATAATGGGAGCGCACGCTAATTAATCGCTATTTACACTCATCCAACAGTGGCGCGTGAGTCGTGTTCTTTCTCGTCTCTCTTAAATGGTCTTGTTCGAGAGAAAAAGAAAGAGAGAGAGAGAGAGAGAGAGAGAGAGAGAGAGAGACTCATTAGAGAAACTCGAGAAGAGCTTAAGTACTTTGTTCCTTTGTAAAATCTCTCATCTAGAACGAGATACGCGGAAAACTTCGGACTGGCCTTGTTCTCCATTAAAAAGAATGTTTGCTTTTAAACTACATAAGAAAACTATAAAAAATTATATATATATATATATATATATATATATATATATATATATATATATATATATATACATGTATATGCATAAGAATACCCATAGTGTTTCTTTTTTTTTTTTTTAGAAAAACATACCCCAATTAATAATTACAATTGATAGTTTATAATCGTAATGAAATTGAAATTGAAATGCTACGACGTAAGTAGAAAATTCAATGTTTTTCTTTACTTCGTTTTATCAAATAACTCATGTCACTCGTCTCAACGAAGAAAATAACTTGGTCGAATCGTTATACTCGTGGAAACATCGTAGGTGGCTAGATATATCGATTGAAATGATATCTTTTTAATTTTAAAGGGTACAAGATAAAACGTGTATAAGTATAGTTCGAAATAGAACAATATATATTGTTTCGAAAAGAGAGATGTAGAGTTTGAATATATTAAATAAATTAAAAAAAAAGAGAATACATATATATATATATATATATATATGTATAGTATATCGAAAGAATAGAAGAATCGAATCGTTATTAACTCGATTGTCTCCCATCCAGGTGCAGAGAGAGAGAGAGAGAGAGATAGAGAGAGACCGAAAAATGTATTGATGAAATAAACGATAACTATACCAGATTTCTTGTCCTTATATCGACGAATATTTTATACCAAAAGCGTAAATATATATATATATATATATATATATATATATATATATATATATATATATATATACACACACAAAGAAAACACGTGCATACCCTCCCGCATTCCGCAACGTTTTATCTCTTCCTACTACGATTATTATAACAGTAGGCAACTGCTTGTGGTGTTGCCGGAAAACCGAACGTAGTCCTGTCGGCTTTTACCCAAGCGATTTGTAACGGTACTCCCCATCCACTCCTTGCATTCGGTCACGAGAGTTATCCTTTCCTTCCTGCGACGCCTTATGATGAATTTAAATTATTTTCATTCGCGCAAACTACTGACGCAATCGTACTCCATCGATTTCTCTTTTATTTCTCTCTTTCTTTTTCATTCCTTCTTTTTTTTTTTTTTTTTTTCCTTTTTTGTTTGTACCTTCGGAAAAAGAGAAAAAATCTCACAAAAACGTCCGACGAGCCTCGCGTTGATTAATCGAAACAACGTGATCCAACGACGTCGATTAATCGATAAATTTTTTTTTCCTACAGACGATCGATACTCAGGATCGAATTTAACTCGAGAACATCGTAAGAGCAAAATTTCTCTTGTTCTTCTCGTTATAGTTAGTTACTTAATTACTCACTGAATTACCACGGGAGAAATTTTTTAAAAGCCCAACGAATCCCGTCGCTGCGTCGCCGCAATCGATTGTTCGTTTTCATCGGCTCCGTCCATACTCAATTATTTCTTTCGAACGAGTTTCAATACGAACGAAAATTTTCTATCGCCATAACATTACACGAATACGGGAAAAGGAATTCGCGCCTTAATGGAGGTGGGGTTCGATGAATTTTCAGGTGAGACATACCAAAAGACACGCATGAATCATACATATAGAAATAATTCTTAGGTATACTAACATCGTCCATATATATATATATATATATATATATAAAATAATATAATATAATAATAAGAAATAATTCTTAGGCATACTAACATCGTCCATATATATATATATATATATATATATATATATATATATATATCTTTCCATTTATATTCCACAATTAATTAATTAATTAATTAATTAATTGATTGATCATCGACGCAATAGATAATTAAAACTCATTCAATTGTGATTTTATCAAGGATCGAATCAATTAAATGACATTTATTACATTCCCATAGATGTACAATTTTAATCGTGGTTAAACGTTTCCAAAAGAGAATGAGAGGGGGGGTAGGGAGGGAGGAAGGTAGAAAGGGATGAAGAGAGGGTGGGAGGGAGGGGAAAAAGTATCGAACAAATCCGTAACAAAGGGCGTATATTAATTGTCGCAAAACGACGACGTCAATTTCAAAGTCGCGCGAAACGCTCGCGAACTGAAATGATGGATTGGAGTGGTGGGAGGTGAGCGACCAAAAAAAAAAAAAAAAAAAGAAAAAAAAAAAAAAAAGAAAAGGAAACGAAAGAGAAGAAAATTCTTTTGTTTTCTACGAAATTGTTAGAAGGAGAAACTATAATGTCTGCTTCGGACCGTCGAGATATAGTCCAGCGAACCGGAGACCACGCGTTACAACGTCTCGCTGCAGCAACGTGTCCACGTTTCTATTTTTTCTCTCTCTCTCTCTCTCTCTCTCTTTTTCTCTTTCTTTCTTCCTTTTTCCACCACTTCTCCCCCTCCCACCCCCTTCCCTCCTTTTTCTTTTTTTTCTTTCCTCTTCGTTTTTTTCTTCTCTCCTTTTCTCTCGTTTCTTTTTCTTTTTCTTTTCTCTCTCTCTCTCTCTCTCTCTCTCTCTCTCTCTCTCTGTCTTTTCGTTCGCTTCCTTTCCCCATCTTTTCTTCTCTTTTCTTAACTTTTCCTCTCCTCTCCTCTCCTCTCCTCCATCTCCTTCCCCTCTACCCATCCCCTCTTATCCTACCCTTTTCGTTACGAGACGTGCACTTTAGCGAGAGAGAAGAGAGAAGCAATGGAACGGGACGGCAATGCCGCTTCGTTCACGGTTGAACGATCGCGGGTGAAAAGTGCTCCTATATAATATATAATTATTTGAGCAAAATGCCAATTGGTTAATCATGCATCCGATATACTACACGCATATATATATATATATATATATAAATATATATATATGTGTGTGTGTGTGTGTGTGTGCGTGCGTGTATGCGTACGCGTTTGAGCGCGCGGGTATACGTAGCACGTACATATCGTAAGACAGTATGCATTTATTATTATATCGATCTAATCTCGACGAGCCCACGAAAAAACCCACGCCACCGAGGATCAGCGTACTATGGAAACGCGCCTGCAAAACTATCCTATCTATTCGTGTGTGTATATATATATATATATATATGTATATATATATATATATATATATATATATATATATGTATGTATGTATGTATGTATGTATGTGCATGTATGTATTTATGTATGTATATAAAATTATACGAATATAACCAAGGATAGAGATTAAACTTACCTACCTGTCCAACGTTCCCCGATAAATACATTCGAACGAAATATGTGTGTGTGTATATATATATTAATGAAAATGACCGATCTAACGAGAAAGGAAGAAAATGAAAAATTTAAAGATTAAAAATAGAAGAAAAACAAAATAGAAAATTTAATTCCATGCTAATCTGTCGAATAACTAATCCGATTGTTCGATAGATCTGATCACTAAGTTCAACGAGGTGTTATTATTGACGAGGAATTAAAAACGACGAGCTCATTATAAATCATAAATAAAATTTTATCATTCAATTGAATCGTTAAGATTGTCATTACGAAATAATGTAAAACGATAACGCCTGCTTGTAAATAATTATGAAAGCGATAGATATTATATGTAATGTAAAAAGACGAAAGAAAGAGAAAAAGGGAAAAAAGGGAAAGAAGGGAAGGAAAGATGACAAAAAAAAAATTCAACGCATCGTAACGATTACGAAAAAGATCGAGGATCGACGATGATGATGATATGTCCCATCGTGAAAACGAAATCGTCGAATAAATTCAATCCGTATTTTTCAATTCCTTATAACCACCACCACCCCCTCCTCATCACGTTCCCCCCAGTGTCCCACCTTACCCTTACTCACCGTTCTTCTTCCGTCCCTCTCCGTATCCCCCACTCACCCTTGCCCCTGCCACCGCTCTCCACCCTCGACCCCTCTAACCTTTTGTTAAACACCGTTAGAAGAAACGTTTCTAGAGGTAAGAACGAGAGGTTTAGGAAAGAAAACAAACAATGTAAAAAGAAAGGAAAGAAAGAGAAGAAAGATAAGAGAAGAGGCGAGGTCCGTTTTCTACGTATCTCAACGATTCGCTTGTTGGTTTCGCGTGTGCGTGCAACGGCCAAGAAACTTCAGCATCTCTCTCTCTCTCTCTCTCTCTCTCTCTCTCTCTCTCTCTGTCTCTCTGTCTCTCTTACTTGGTCTTCTCCTCTCCTTCTCGGCAACTTTGCTCAGCCTCTCCACGTCGTCTTTCTGCGCTTACGGTGAAAGTGAGCGCATTCCATGGCCACCGCGACCACGCCCGACCAACACACGCTCCTACTGGCCAAGATCTGCGAGAGCCGTTGCATGCAGCCTCTCTCTCTCTCTTCATATATATATATATATATATATATATATATATATGTTTATCCTTGTCTCTCTTTCTGCACACGATGCCGCAGCCAGCCACCGACGCGCTACTCAGACTCCTTTCGGTACTCTCTCGAATGATGCTGCACCGACGAGGAGCAACTCACTTCTTCGTCCTTCGATCGAAATTATTTTCTTCTTCTTCTTATTCCTCTTCCTACTCTTTTTCTTCTCATATATAATACGACTATACAAATTCGTTCATTTTTGTTTACTTCTCTCTCTCTCTCACTCTATATATATATAAATATATAAATATATTTATTAGAGTATATAAATATATACTCTATATACTCTAAATATAAATATATACTCTATATATTTATATATATATATATATATATATATAAATATATAAATATATATATATATATATGTATATATATTTATATATTTTTATATATTTTTCTCTCTATCTCTATCTATCTATCTATCTATCTAACTCTTTCTTTTTTCCATTTTTTTCCTTTCCTTCCTTTCATGGTAAGGTATTGTAAAGAATGGACCGTGATTATGTTATTTTTCCTAATAAAATACGTACTTACGTATCCGCAAGCGAATGTTAAACTTATTGTATAAGAAGAGAATAGAATTAAGTGAAAGTTTTAAATAACTCTCGGAGAAATGTGATGAACATATATGTATATACGTGCATGTACATGTACACACACACACACATGTATATATATATATATATATATATATATATATATAAATATATTGTGAGATCTGGATTATTTATATCGATACGTAAATAGAGATCGTTCGATTATGCGATCAGCTGTTTCCTTTTCTATTCTATCCCATTCTATACCTATTCAGTCCTATTCTTTTGTCTTTTTCTTCTTTTTTGATACGCGATAACTATAGAAAATGATTGATCAGTTTTAATTAACGCTTCGCGGACGAAACTTCAATCATTCTTTTTTTTGTCTTTTTTTTTTTTTAAAACCTTTTCGATCGATCGATCGATCGCTCGACTGGATCGGATCGGATCGGATCGGATCGATCTAACGCTTATACACTTAATATAGTTTCTAATGTAAACGTATCACGAAAGTCTATACCGGCAATGCTGTTGTCGATCGTACACTAATCGCTGTTAATTATGCCGTACAGTGATTATGTGCGTGGCGCATGTTCGTTTGTGGGCGCCATCGCAAATAGAAGGCAACGTTCTCTTCTCTAACTCTAATGTAACCGTTAGAAATACCGATAGACGCCAAGGATATAGCCCAGGACTTTAATTAACGATTCCCTCTGATACATTAATACACAGACACACGCAAACAAAGACACGATAATTATAATCCGTCTGATTGTAATTTAATACAATTATTTTATGTTCTTTTCTTATCTTTAATAGAACATAAAAGAACAACGAAATAAAAAAGTTTAGTCTTCTAAAATGTGTATACGTTTAATAATTCAAGATTCACCGATGCAAGTAAGGAATTCTATCGAAAGCTATCGATTTCGACGCATCGAAGAAAAAAATTAAAAAAAAAAAAAAAAAAAAGAAAGAAAAAGAACGAACGAACACGTTGTCGCACGATAAATCGGTATCGTTGTAATTGTAAAATCAAATTGAAATTATTATTCGCATAACTAAGTGTTTAAAAAATAATACATTTCTCTATTCGAATATGATAAACCTCGATAGCGATATACATACACACACAAATATATATATATATTTCGATCTATCGATACGAACTTAAAGGGAAGGGAAGAGACAGAGCGATGAAATAAATAAAAAATAAAAAATAAAAAGAAGAAGAAAGAAATTATCATGCCGGTAGGACACATTTTAACGGTACAATACGATCAATACAATAATCGTATCGTTTTCAAAGACGGAGATGGAGAAGCTCGGCGACGATAGCTCAGGATGAAATTTTTTTCTTTGCGTTCCGGTTTCTCGTATCGGTTTCATCGGTCGACCTCGGTGTTCTATCGGCCCGTTGCTTCGTGTAATTATCGTTCCGTACAAGGTCGATTTTCATAACGATCCCGTAGCTTAATATCGCCGAGATAAAATACTTGAACGAACGAACGAGTCTCGTCCAAAGAGAGAATAAAAAAAAAAGAAAGAGAAGAAGAAGAAGAAGAAGAAGAAGACAAAGAACCAAAAAAAAAAAAAAGAAAAGAAGAGGAAGAAATCGATTCGCGAAAAATCGAGATCCTTCGGACGCGATCGAGTCACATAAAAAAAAAAAAATAAAACGATAAAAAAAGGAACGCGAAAGCCGTTCGAAGAAGAAGAAGAAGAAGAAGAAGAAGAAGAGGAAGAAAAAAGAAATAAGGGAAAGATTTGAATGCGAGTAGTTTTTAGATGTAAGATGTAGGTGGTTCTAACAGTACCGTGTTGCAATAGAATCGTAGATAATGGTACCTACAGAACGGAGCATGCGATCCTGAACGTTAGGAGAAGCTTACGATCTGGTTTTAGATAGTTTCTCGATTTGCTCCTCGAATCGAACGGACTTTATCGACCGTTTTGACTTTTATCGTTTTCCTAAGAAAAGGTCCCGTGATTGGGTGGAAAACTAGGAATACTATTGGTAACCGTAGTATTACCGGTTTTACTTATTATTTTATTTTATTTTATTTTATTTTATTTTATTTTATTATTTTTTTTTTCTTCCTCGCTATTGTCGTTGTATTGGCGTTGCCGTTGTTGTCGTTGTCGTTGTCGTTGTTGTTGTTTGTGTTACATGGCACACCTCAATGTGTGTTCCGGTTTCTAACGGACACGTGCACACTCGGAGCATCCTCTCGTGTTCCACGAAGAACCGTAAGTATACGTCGAGTATTACCTACGAGGCCAGGTGCGTAGGTACTAGGTACATGCAAGAGAAACAGAGATAGATGGATAGATAGATAGATATAGAGAGAAAGAGAGAGAGAGAGAGAGAGAGAGAGAGAGAGAGAGAGAGATAGAAAAGAGGCGAGTATCCAGGCGCATAAGCCTGTACCGGCAACGAAACTTTTATTTCGAATCTAACGGTAGCGAGTGAAGAAGTATCTCGAATGGTAAAGGCGGTGCCTCTCGGCCATTCGATGTTCTACCTGGTCTCTATGTAATTGGTAGAACGAAATAGTAGTTATTTACCGCTCTGTCTTTTTCCATGGACTCTCACCGAAAAACGCATAAAACGAGATACGCGTAGTTGAACAAGGGTCTACGGAATGAAAGAAAAAGAGAAAAAAGGAAAAGAGAAAAGTATAAAAATAATAATAAAAAAAGAGAGAAACAAAAAAAAAAAAAGGAAAAGATAGAATGAAGGAAATAAACGAAAAGTGTAATCGTTTAGAGGAGAGATTTAGCCTGATTTATTTAAATTAAACTTAAGTCGATTTTACGTAAGTCAGTTTGACCGGCTGAAAATCATCATTTTTAAATTTTCTATCTGCAAAGGTTTATGGAATAAAAAGAAAAGAAATGAAAAAGAAAGCAAAGGTATAAAAGAAGAAAAAAAAAACGAAAGAAAGGAAGAAAGAAAGAAGAGGAAGAAAGAGAGAAAGATAGAAAAAGTATATCGTGGAGATTAGAGATTAAGTTAAATTAACATAATTTAATTGGATCGCGTTCGGCGCGCTGAAAATCATCATTTCTAATATTTCTATCTGTCCAACGAACAATAGAACGTGAATCTACGATATCTTTACGAGTGTATTACACGTACATATATATATATATATATGTGTGTGTGTGTGTGTGCGCATAAGTAAGACGTATGTATGCAGACGTACGTAATGCATTTAACGTATACCTTGGTGCATCATGCCTATGCATATTACGAGCGATTTAAATGAAATCGTAATAAAGGTGTGTATATATATATATATATATATATATATATATATATATATATATATATATATATTTATCGTACAAACCGATAATCAGATCCGAGATGAGTAAGCCTAAGCGAGCGCGCGTACTTTATTATACGTACGTATAATACGTACGAATAATAAAAATATCGCAGATGGAGGATCGAAAAGAAAAAAAAAGGAAGAGAAAAAAAAAAGAAGGAAAAGAAAAAAGAGAAGAGAGGCAAAAAAATCGAAGGAAAAGAAATTGCGGCGGGGGCCGGGGGACGGGCGACCCGACGGAGGGTGGGAACGGGTAAAGGAGGGGAGAGGAAAGAAGTAAAAAAAGGAAAAAGAAGAAAAAGGAAGAGTGGAAGGCTCCTCGAAGCCCCGAGACTTCGTTTTTCACGCTCGATCGATCTCGATTCTTCCGTCGCCGATAGTCAACCTCATCCTCGCGATCATTATTACGCTCATGCGCAATAACGGAGAACCTTGCGCATGGATGATGATGATGATGCGACCTTCCAACGACGTAGACGACGACGACGTAGACGACGACGACGAGAGGAACGCGATTAATTTGACTTTCATCATGTTAAAAAAAAAAAAAAACATCGACGAATTTCGAGGTCAACCCTTACATCGAGGCACCTTAATTACTATATAAAAACCTACGTAGAAACGTTTTCTAACGCCGTTACGATCAATCTCGGCCACTTGTAATGTTATCAACGAAATAATATTACCTGCCTTCCGTACGTACGTACGCGTGTTTATAAAAAAAAAGAAAAAAAAAAAAAGAAAAAATGGAAAGAAAGACGAACGCAATAATCGTATCAAATGTAAATCGAATATTTGTTCCTTTATTTCCCCTATAGTTTTTAATTCGTTCCAAAAGAGAAGAAGAAAGAAGGAAAGGGAATATATATAATAAAAAGAAAAAATAAAGAAAGAAAGAGAGAACCTTCTTCAATGCATTTATTCCAATCGGACGAGCTTTTATAACGTAACGTAGAAAATATTCTTTAGACGAGTAGAGTTTCTCTTTTTAATTTTGATCGAGTGAAACAGATAAGAGTCCTTCTCTATCTCTCTTTCTCTCTCTCTTTTTCTCTCTCTTTCTCTCTCGCTCGGAAAACGTGATCTTTTTTAAATCGATCAAAATAAAATCGTCGATTTAATTCTAACGAAGTTAATTATTAAATTGCCCCGCGAAATACCAAGGGGAATCTCTAACTCTTTGGCATTAAATCAAATTAAATTAGACGATAGAAACTCTCTCTCTCTCTATCTATCTATCTATCTATCTATCTATCTCTATCTCTTTCGTAAGGTATTTTCTAATCCATCAAAATAAAATCTCCTTCATTTAATTCTAACAAACGAGTGCTTAGAACACCGTACCGCAAAATACCGAGCCGAGTAGTCTCTTTGGTTTTAATCGACTCAAACAGATATAATCTCTCTCTCTCTCTCTCTCTCTCTCTCTCTCTTCTCTTGGAAAGCATTTGGAGGATTTAGCAAGAGATCGAGGAAGAAGGAGACTTTCGTTACGAGCAGGAACACCAGAGGAACACCCACGTAAGGTAACGCCATGGACCTATCGATAGGAGAGGCCACGGTGTACCATATATACACACACACACACACACATTTATATACGTATATATATTTCTCTTTCTCTCTCTCACTCACTCGTTCTATATCTCTCTATACCTTCATCTCTTTCTTCCTCTCTCTCTCTCTCTCTCTCTCTCTCTCTCTCTCTTTCTATATACATGAACGTATATGTATATGTATGTATATCCATCGACACGTTTCGAGAGCAACACTACAAACACCGACACTTAAATGCATACATATATAAATATATACATACATATATACATACATACATACATACATACATACATACATACATATATACGTACGTACGTACATAGTCTTCTATCTATGCAACATAGAACAGCTTAGCAAGCAACGACTTCGTAGAGAGACGAAAGAGAACAGGGCAGGTAGGGTGTGGTCGTCGGTGTTTATGTAAGGCGTATGCGTTTTTTTTTTCCTCACCCCTTTCGCGGTCCTCTGATTTAATCTATTCAGAGCAAATTCGAATGAAAATCTCGGGATGGAGGGGGAAAGAAAAAGAATATTTTCTTGTATATTCGATATTCGATCAATAATCGATTCGTTAGTGTCAGTAGTCTTTCTTTTTTCATTCTCTCTCTCTCTCTCTCTCTCTCTCTCTCTTCATCTTCTCTCTCTTTCTTTTCGCGATACGATTTTTATTTATTCAAACACATTCGATAAAAAAAAAAAAAAAGAAGAAAAAACGAACAACACATTTCGCGAAAATTCAATCGAACGTCTTACAAGATTTTCTATTCATTTTATTTCTCTTTCTTTCTCTCTCTCTCTTTGGAATTCGATTAATCTATCGTACGAATTGCGTAAAGAAAAAGAGGGCGGGGATAAAAAATCAAACGAATTAGAAAAGTTGGTATAACTTTTTCTATGGCCCCTTGTAACAAGATCATCCATCTCATTCCTTCTCTCTCTCTCTCTCTCTTTTACTATCAAGCCTGATTCATGGGATCCCTTGACATTTGCCCCGCCGACGTCTTAGTAGTACGTGAGAGTGTATATATTGGAATAGTGTGCGACCAATGGTACACACGGCATACGTCTTACAGAGAGTGCGCTTCGCAATTCTCCACCCACGATCGTGCCTCTTAATTTATATCTTTGCTAAGGGTTTCCTACCGGTTCATTCAAGCGTTCTCGAAATCGTGCCACGAGCCTGTCGAAGATGTGTTTCTCTCTCTCTCTTTCTCTATCTATCCATCTATCTATCTCTATTTCTCTCTTTATGATGTAGGTTATATCTATAAACAAGGAAATTTCTTATCGTCGAACAAAATATCTTTTACTTTCTTTCCTTTTTCATTTTTACTTCTATTTTCTCCTCCTCCTCCTTTCTTTTTCTTTTTTCTCTCTCTCTCTCTCTCTCTCTCTCTCTCTCTCTCTCTTTTCCATTCTTTCTTTCTTTTCGTCTCGATTGTTTTTCTTTTCTCCCACCCGTCCCTTTCTTTATCTTCTTTTTTTCCTTTATTTTTCTTTTCCTCTTTTTGTTTCGTCATCGTCATTCTCTTCCTCGATCGTGTGTCCAAACGAAAAGAAAAGGAACCACGCATACGATAAAAAAAAAAAAGAAAAAAAAAAAAGAAAAGAAAAATATCGAGAAACGATGCGAACGAGCGCGAGATCGCGAACGTCGATCGCGACTGTTAATGTTATATTCTTTCGATTTCGATGACAACAAGTAGAACGATCGCGGTTGCGAAAGAAAAGAAGGAAAAAGAAAAAGAAGAAGAAGAAGAAGAAGCGTGGTAGGAGGAGGAGGAGGAGGAGGAATAGGTAAAGAGGAATAAACGATTTATATAAGAAGAAAATCTCGATCTATAGATCTCGTTACTTCGTCGATTATGCACGATTCGATCTATAGAATGAGAAATAGTGGCGAAGCGACTTTGTGACAAGGAAAATTTCCATCTTCTTTTTCTGCGTGTGCGCGTGTGTTTGTTTGCTTATGTGTGTTTGTGGGTGCGTGTGCGTAGACACATGCGTACAGGGTGTATCGATTAAAACGACACGATCGAGGATCTTCGTTCGATCGTTACGATTTCTCTCTCTTTTTTTTTTTTTTTTTTTTTTTTTTTTTTTAACGAATAAATATTCGCGAGACTTTCATTGCAGATATATATCGTAGAGAAAATTGTTGTCGATATATTAACGCCGGTCATAACAATTTTGTTTGTTTGTTTTTTGTTTCCTTTTTTTTTTTTTTTTTTTTATAGAAATCGTATCACCAATCAATTCATTTCAAACGAAATCCGTACTAAGTGCGTCGAACGAATAAACGAAAGAGAATAAATAATAAAAAGAAGAAGGAAAAGAAAAGGAAAAAAAAAATGAAGAATAAGAAGGAGAGGAAGAAGAGAAAGAAATGAAAAAAAAAAAAAAAGAATGAAGAAGAAGAAAAATTAATCGACGGAATTCATTGGTCGTCGGACGTGTGAGAAAAGAGAAAACAAAAAAAAGAAAAGAAGAAGAAGAAGAAAGAAAAACTTATCGCGATCGCAAAGTTCATTGAACTACGAAAGAGAGGTGCGACAAACTCGACGAATGATTGTTATTACATTGTAAATACTCGCACGATATTTCGCAATTGATATTTGATTATTCTCCGCGACATTTGTCGCACTCGAAGTATCGATTGTCGTTGAACGAAAGGAAAAAAGAAAAGAAAAAAAGGAATGTATCGTCGATTCGATAAAAATGAATTTTTCTCCTTAGTATCTAATGGCTCTATTTGTATGGCAAAAGATTTTTTTTTGTTCTTTTTATTATACTTTATATTATTTCTATATATATATATATATATATATATATATATATATATATATATATATAAAATCGATCGGATCGACAATATTTGATCGTATCGTTTTAAAATGAGATACCCTATATATCTTTATATCGCGTATATATATATATATATATATATATATATGTATGTATGTATGTATATATAAGTATCTTCTCCTGCAATCGAGTCGTGAGTATTCGATAATCGATATTCGCTTTGCTTGCGCAATCCTCGCCGATGTTTCTTGAGAATCGTTCGACCTACCAACACGACCTATCGTCACCAAACTGATCGCATTGTCCTACGTGCAATATATATATATAATAGTATCGATTATAATCGAAACGCGTGGGTGGTCCCGACATTAATTCGTAATATACTCGCGAAAATTATCGAGACGATTCATCTCGCGAACTTTCTCGGATGTGTATCAAAAAAAGAAAAGCAAAGAAAAAAGCGCAGAAAATAAAAAACGAACGAACAAGGAATAAACAATTTTCTTTTCCCTACGTAGATTAATTAAAAATGAATTAGACGCATTCGTATAGTAAATTTATTCTATCGTATTGTACGGAAAGAAGTTCGTGCCGATTTTGAAACGGAGAGGATTCAAACTTTAGTATACATTCATTCAATTATTATTATTATTATAAAATATTAACCAGTAATATTAACTAGTTATAATAGTAACCAGACGATCGTATATGACACGTCGTCGATAGTATATCGCTTTCAAACTTTTCAATCGTATCCCCGTGCTATTCTTTTTTCGATTGTAGATATATACGGAAGAAGAAGAAAAAGAAAAAAGAAAAAAAATAAAGAAATGAGGGAGAATAAAAAAAAAAAAAAAGAAATAGAAACATAAATCACCGGTATAATTCACGGATTCGATTTCTTCGATTCCGACGTCGTAAAGTAGAGGAGCAACATGTCTACCTTATCGGTCAACTATACGAGAAAATTATTTTACCGATGTACGTAAGTAAACGCACGCGAGCGAGCGAGCAAACTAGCAAGAAAGCAAATGCAAAAGAGCACACGTACGATTAATAATATATATATATATATATATATATATATATATATATATATATATATATATATATAGGGTGTTCGATTTTAATTCAATTGCAAGAACGAACGAACGAACGAAAAGAAAAGAAGAAGAAGAAGAAGTAGGAAAACGTACGACGTACTTGTACTTTTGACAAATTTTTATCCGAGTTATCGAACGACGGATAAACGTAATAAAATCGTTGTTATTCCATTTGGATGAAGACAATTTAATTCATTAATTTTTTTAATTCAAATTATCGAGGATCGATAAGGTTTATAAATAATTTTCGTATATAGAGCACCCTATACGCACATACACGCGTTGTCATACATACACATATATATATATATATATATATATATATATATATATATATATGTGTGTGTAATATATATGAACGTAACATGGATCATCGAGATAGTCTCGAGTTTGTTTTCTATTCCGCGATCGTCGAGTAATATCGCTGGTAGTCTCGATATAGTAACTACATACATATAAACGTACACGTACATACATACATAAATATATACATGCATACATACATACATACAAGGTAACAACATAGAACATAGAAACGGATTAGAGATCGGTGGGTGTGTTGCCTCGGCGCGGCTGCGCGATCATGCGTTGAAATGAAAGGAGACGTGCGACGTCTCGAGATGAGAAAAACGAGCTGTGAGCGGCGCTCGATCTATGCTCTCGATCGAACTCGAACTTCGAGAGCTCCATCGGCCTCTATCTTTATTTATCCATATTTACTCTGAATTCTTGTGTTCCTTAAAAAAAAAAAAGAAAAAGAAAAAAAATATAACAAAAACAAAAAAAAAAGAAGAAGGAAAGAAAGTTTCGGTAACGCGGTCGCCTTTCTCGTTTCTTTCAAATTCGATATATCTTTTAAGCGATTCGATTGAGAATCGAGTTCGATCGATTTTTTAACGTCTGCAATGATTACATTGGTACGATCGATAACGTTATCACTCATTGACGCCGCTTTCACCGTCATTTTATCATGATTCCATCGCTCTCCCTATTTTATTTTATTTTATTTTATTTTATTTTTTTTTTTTAAATTTATATATGTATATACGGTAAGTTGAAAATAATCTATTCGTCTTTCGGTAAATGTACTGTTGTTGATATTTAACCCATTCATTATTATGTTTATTAGGATCAATCGGACAATCAATCGATCGATTGAAACTGATTTTTTCCTATTATTTATTTATTTATTTATTTTTCCTTTATTAAGTTATTAATCAAATTCATCTGCTAGCATTGTAATCAGTTGTATCAATTATTCGATCATACATAAGCATATATATATATATATATATATATATATATATATATATAAATGGTTGATGTGTTTGATTACTTGTTAAATGATTTAACAGACAATATTTCGTTATATAAAATTTCTGAAATAAAATGAATGAAATAATTTCTCCGAGGTTGTCTATAATTTTCTCCTAAGTGATTTGATTGTAATAATTGAAATGGTCGAATTTACTCGTCAATTATTATTATTATTATTATTATTATTATCATTATTATTACTATTATTATTATTATCATCGTCATTATCATCATCATAATCGTCGTCGTCGTCGTCATTATCGGCTAAACCTGTATGTTTTTCCTTTAATAAGAAAAGAAAGTATTCTATAAAACAGAGAAAAAGAGATAGAGAAAGAAAGAAAGAAAGAAGGATACGATCTATACTAATTGATTAATAATTACTATTTCCTTCATAAACGACCATCTTTCATTTTCTCCTATGATCGATAACACGTACGTTTTCTTCTTAGATATCGATTATCGACAAGAATCGCTCAGACGTGGTGTTCTCAGCTTGTCGTTTTGTTTTCGACGACGACAACGACGTCGACAAAAAAAAAAAGAAAAAACAATAAAAATTAAATAAATAAATAAATAAATAACTAAAAAAAATAATAAACAAAAATTATATACAATAAAATTACAATTCCGTTATATACCGGAAGATCTATCGATCCATTATTACGGACCGATAGTACAAAATGAAAAACGAAATCATAGAGATAGAGAAAGAGAGAGAGAAAGAGAGAGAGAGAGAGAGAGAGAATCCATCCTTCCTAAATCGTCTCGTTTTGTCTGATCTCGTAGATCGGCCCGTACCGATACCGATTTTTTCCACTTTCTAAACGCTTTAAGAGTCCCCTCCCCGCCCCCGCCAACCCGTCGACCAACTCACGATCTGCCCTGAGAGACTGCGTGGAATTTCGTGATTAGCAACAACGTTTTTGTCAACGTCACGTTGGCAATAATGTTCGTTGGCGCGTAGAATTATTGCCTCATCGGTGCCGCGCGGAGGTTGCCTCGTTCGCTCTCCTTCCTCCATCTCTTTCTATTCGAGTTAGCGAGTCGTCGTTGTCGTCGACGTCGTCTATCTGTTCGTCCATCTATATAGTCTCTCTCTCTCTCTCTCTCTCTCTCTCTCTCTCTCTATTTACCTCTCTCTTTACCACTCTCTTTCTCTCTTTATATTTTCTCGTTTAAGTCGCTGTTCTTTTGTGACTCGTAGCTATCGACAACGATCGTCGACGACAACGTCCAACCTAGACGAGAGAGGCTATACCTACTTACCTATGTCACTATATCTTCGTTCGATTAACGTAATTTTAATAATTTATCTATCAAGAGATCGAGTTTATATTAACATTTTTACTTCTACTTATTATTCCTCATATATTACTCTTCTTCTTCTTCTTTTTCTGTTCCTCTCTCTCTCTCACTCTTTATCGAAAGAATAAAACAAAAATCCCATCTCTATCTCTGTCTCCCTATAAAGGAAATAACAAAAAATTCTATCTCTATCTCTATCTCTCTGACTATTTATCGAAAGAATGAAAAAAAAAAAATTCTATCTCTATCTCCGTCTCTCTATGGAAAGCATAAAAAGAAATTCTTTCCCTCTCTCTCTCTCTCTCTCTCTCTCTCTCTCTCTCTCTCAGCCTTTCTCCGTTTATATTATTTTGAATTTTATTCTCTCGACGTTTCAATTTCTCACGCATTCCATCAAAATTATGGAATGAACCGTCCCTCCCTCCGTTGCTCCCCCGTCCTCATTCACCACCGTCTGTATTATTAAACGAAACGTTTTAGATAGATCAGATATATCCATGTTTAATTATTTCCTATCAACGTATTATCGAAGCTAAGATAGAGTGGTTACTTACTAACTCGAGGAATGATTGAACTTATTCAATGAACATTACAAACGCACGCGAAATGCTAGCGAAATGCACGCCGTAGGAATTCGTTTCGAGAGGAGGGCTTTGATCGATCGATAGATCGATCCATCGATCGTGATCGAATTCAATGGCGTTTAGAGTTTTAACGAGCATCGGTGTCGTACCTCTATTAAACGTTAATACGATTTATAAATCGACGATTTCGTTACGTTCGGGGAGGAATAAGGTAAGTTTTGTAATAGTCGCATGAGAAATAGAAATAGAAAGAGAGATAAAGAAAGAGAGAGAGAGAGAGAAATAGAATCGATCGAACGATCGCAGGAAGAATGTCGATGCTAGGAGACCTTAGAACGGATCTATCTATAAATGCAACATATCCGTACGAACACCCATGTAATGCGAACCAAAGAGTGTAAAGGCTTTGAATGAAATCGAGTGGGTGTTCGAGAATCGATTTCAACGTTCACGAATACGAAGTATCGCATACATACACGTATATTTTAAAGGCAAAGTTCAAAACGTTCATTGATCCGACGTATACTAGGATAATCTGGATCGTTTCGTTCGTTTGTATTACGTAACGATAAGTTATTATTTGTAATTATCAATCGATTGATTACATCGAAGGATAGATCCGAACGATATTATCGTTCGTACCAATACGATTTAATTGATCCTTCGATCGTTCGTTCGTTCGTTCGTTCGTTCGTTCGAATTCATTTTGGTTTATCATTCCGATATTTGATACAACTGGACTTTACGATAAGTGAGAAAGAAAAACGCAAAAAAAAAAAGAAAAGAAAAATGAGGAAAATGTATGATCATATATTCTCTATGGATTATTTCGTCGACATACGTTGATCTATCAAGTATTTCGTCAATGGGATTCGTTCGAGAGTGAAATTTTCAATCATTTTAATAATGATCTCTATCTACGGTGCGTTTGGTCGATTAATGAGTCTACGATTAAAAGAAAAAGGGGT
>OU964982.1:2691254-2711254 GCA_918808275.2 Dolichovespula sylvestris
ATATATATATATATATATATATATATATATATAGGTGTGTGTGTGTGTGTGTGTGTATAAAAGAAAGCTATGATTCGACGACTTCTAATATTCATAGATATTAAGAAGAAACTATTATTTTTTTCTCCCCCGTCATTTTAGTCGATTACTCGAGACACCATTGGTTCGCAATAAGAGAAGAAAGAAAAATTAATAATGACAAAGGGGGGAGGAAAAAATGCACGCATATAAATTCGATCAAACATTCAATCGATCTCTCTCTCTCACTCTTTCTCTCTCTCTCTCTCTCTCTCTCTCTCTCTGTCTTTTTTCTTTTTCATCCTTTTATATATATATATATATATATATATTTTTTTTTTTTCTTCCATAAAACTCGTCCAACCGGCCGTGCAACTCGCTCGAGAATAAATGTTATTATTATATTTAAATATATATATATATATATATATATATATATATATATATATATATATATATACACGTTAACAAAGTGCATATACATTTTTGTCCACTCACGTGTCTTTGATGGATTAAGACAAAAAAAAAAAAAAAGAAAAGAAAAAAAAAGAACCACACACGAAGAAGAAGGGTGGGAACGGAGTGGGGTGGTTGTGGGTGGGTAGGTAAAAAGAAAATGGAAAATAGAGGAAGGAACGAAAGACGTTCGTTATTTTCCCCCTCTTCTCTCTCGCTTTTCTTTCCCTTTTCCTTTTCCTCTCTCTCTCTTCTCGTTTCGTCCATTTTGATACGAACGAACGATCCACGCGTCGATAAATCTCCATAGTCGATCGGATCTCGAGGATAACGACATAGCCTATGGGGGTATATATATATATATATATATATATATATATATATATATATATCATCGTTGTTCCATATTAAAATCTTATCCACGATCGCCGTACGTTAAATAACATCGGCGTTAGAAGAGAGAAGGAGAGGTAGGAGTAGGAGGAGTAGGTGGTATAATAAGCGATTAATATGTATCATCGAAAGATACGATCTTTCGGTTATGTCGAGATTTCAATAACCGGTTCGGCGGTATTATTGTTCAACAATTCTTGTTTGTCCCTCAACTTGAGATGATCGTATTGGGACGGTGACGGGGAATCCTTGGTCTCCAACGGTGATAGACCGTCCGTTTCTTCTAAAGGCGATACGCCCTCCTCGCTGTCCTCGTCCTCGTCGTATTCCGTTTCCATCTTGGACTCGTTTATGTCGTGCAAACGGCCGGACAGATAGGCCGGATGCGGTGGCAAATGATAACCCGTCTCACCACCGTAAGTCACCTTACCCATGAACGATCTTATCTCGTCGAAATACGTATCCTCGCGTTCGTTCTCGTTGCTACTACCGGGCGAGTCGGCGACCGACACAACGCCGCTCCCGTCGTCGGCCTCGTGCTTCTTCAGGTGTCTGTCCAAATTCGTTTGTTGTCCGAAACACCTCTCGCACAGGGGACACTTGAACGGTCTCTGCTTGTCGTGTATGTTCCTAACGTGCCGTTGCAAATTGCTCGATATGCTGAACGATCTCTCGCAGTACTTGCACTTGTACGGCTGTTCGCCGGTGTGGGTGCGTAGGTGCCTCGTCAAATTGGCCGATCTCGGGAATACCTTTCCGCAAAACTTGCACGAGTAACGATCCTTTATCTTACCGTGCGCGTGATGATGGTGATGGTGATGATGATGGTGATGATGGGGCGGCATCACCGCATCTTGAAACGGTTTCATGCTTGCACCGGGGAACGCGCCGATCGGCGGCCTAGCAAGCAAGTCGAAACCACCTCCTGGCCTGGCGCCGCTGAGCCCGTTCATGAGCGTCCCTAAAAAAGGAGGAAGTCCACGGGGTGGCCCGAACGGTGGCAACGGCGGTAACAATCTCGACTCGGCCGAGGCACCACCGGCCGTAGGTGGTGGTGGTGGTGGAGCGGCACCTGGGAAAGCTGGGAAAGTACTACCGGGTGTGCGATACATGGCTTCCAAAAACATCGGGTGTATCGGTCTGGGATAGGCCATGTGCGGTGGTGTATTGGTTGGCGTTTGATCGGTCGCGTTCGTTAGATTAGTAGTCCTTAGACGAGGACTACCACCGGGTAAGTCTTTCGTATCGATTACGGCCCCCATGGGTGTCACCGGTACGACGTTATCGTCCTCGGTTCTCGATGTATCCAAAACGGTTGTCGTCGTCGTTGTCGTCGTTGTTGGCGGCAACGGCTGCGTTGGTGGCCCCGACGATTGTCGTTGTTGTTGTTGTTGTTGTTGTTGTTCCTCGACGTTAATCTGAACGGGCGAGGGACTACGGCTGGTCTTTCCATCGTCCATCGATAAGTCCAACTTTTTCGTTTGTACCCTAAGATCTAACGGCTGATCGGCCGACGTTGATTCTTCCTCGTTCGTCGTCGAGTCCTTCGTAATAACCGTTTCGATCTCCATTCTCTTGTCCGCCGTAACGGATTTGTTATTACCGTGGCTCTCGCGACGTCTGTTCTGTTCCTGTTCCTCCGGCGTCGTATCCGAGTTGGTATTATTTACCAAAGGTCTCGCCGGCGATGGCCTGAACAACGAGGTCGCCTCCTCGCCTGCCGAAGGGGAGATCTTACTGTGCTGCGAATGTATTCGCGGTGGGGTGAAACGTTCACCCCTCTTGTTAGGGCTGTCGCTTCGTTTGTCTCCGAGATCGTCGAGTTTCGTCGGCGGGAAGAGTAAGGGCGAATTGAGGAAGTTCGGTGCCCCAGTGAATATACCGGGATAGGGTGCCATCAGGCTAGGCGGATAAAACGGCAAACCACCTGGCAAACTGACCTGCGGTGGTCTCGGATATACGAGGAATGGACTAGGTCCCGAGCTCGGCAATTGCGGCATAGTTCCTGGCGGTCCGGTCGGCGTCGTAGAGTCGCAGAAACGTTTGTGCTTCGACAATGACGTTACGGTGCTGAAGGATTGTCCGCATTTGACGCACTTTATTTGCATCCGACAGTCGGCGTGCATGCGCTTGTGACGGCAGAGATTCGAGAACTGGGTGTAAGCCTTGAAACAGACCTCGCACTGGAACGGCTTTACGCTGCTGTGTATGTGGGTGTGTTGCTTCAATCCGGAACTCGTGGCGAACGTTTTGCCGCACTCGGTGCACGCGTGGCTCCTAGCCCCAACGTGATTCGAACGTATGTGACGTTGTAGGTTAGACGGATCCGTGAATACCTGTCGGGCGTTCGACTATAATTAGCGATACTTGGAAGATTGCATTCGTTCGGTAATAACGTTTGTTTCACGACCTCTACATCCAAAATATTAATAATTACCCTAGGACAATTCTCGCAGGGATAATTCCTCCGATCGCCGTGCACTATTGCCCTATGCCGTACCAACAGTGCGCGCCAAGCGTAACCGCGCGGGCAATCGTCGCAACGGTGCTGATCAGCCGGATATCTGTGACAAGTGACCAGGTGTCCGTCCAATCTGAAATGCAATTTCAAAAATAAAAAAAAAAAAAAAAAAAAAAAAAAAAAAAGAAAGAAAGAAAAAAGATATATATATATATCCACGATTAGCGGAGGTATTGGGGGTGGTTGGGGGCAAAGAAAAAAATTATTTTCCTCTTTCGGCGATCGATGATTCCGTACCGAGTCCCGTTGCGTTCTCTCTTATTTTTTTTTTTCTTTCCTTCTCCTTTCCCTTCTCAATGCAAACGAACGAACGAACGAACGAACGAAGATGAAAGGAGGAACCCGACGAAATTAAAATGGCTGGGAAGATCGATGCGGAGTTTTAAGAGAGAAAACGACGGACCTCTCTTCTACAGACGGGCAAGTCTGCCTCGAGGATGATGACTAACAAGTGGCACCACCAACCCGTTAGCTAACCACCTCTCTCTCTCTCTCTCTCTCTCTCTCACACACTCACTCTCTCACACTCTCTTTCTCTTTCTCACTCTCTCAACTAATAACGCTCGTCCTCCCCAAGAAAGTGGTCATCGTACGTCCAACAAACGCGCGCACTCACAAACACACACACGCAGAGAGAGAGAGAGAGAGAGAGAGAGAGAGAGAGAGAGAGAGAGAAGCGTGACACGTACGAACAACAACCGGTAGAAGGTATTCGTAAGTTTAGTTGGAGGAGGAAGAAGTGGGTGGGGGATGGGGGACGTCTTCGAGGGTGTCACAAAGTGGGCACGGGTTATGGTCACAGGATGGGGCCCCGGCCATGGTGTGTGCGGAGACAGCATTGATTTTACACCCTCGAACTCCTCGTGTGAAAGCCATTCCCCGTGAGATAGTGCCTTCACGGTGACGGTGCACCGTGCCAGATGAGTGCCGAGCACGCGAACGTACGAACGCCTTCTTATGATGTATGCGAAAGACGTTCGATGCGACCGAATGCGGACCTCTCCTCGGAATTATTTTTCTACGTAACAACAGGTGAACTTTGAACCTATATCTACGTGCGCGCGCGCGCGCGCGCTCCTCTGTGTGTGTGTATATATATATATGTGCGTGTGTATGTGTGTGTATGTATATGTATGTACGGACACAGAGGATGCATATACACGTCACGTTATAATATATTCCTCTCGATGGAAAATTCAATATCTCAAACAAGACTTTAGAAGCGTGAAATGCGATTTTTTTTTTTTCTTATTATTATTATCATTAGTATTTTTCTTTTTCTCTTTCTTCTTTTGACGAGTTGAATCGATTTGTTGAAGCGTTACGCATCGATTAAACGTTCGAACAAACGCAATCGGTCTATCAAATTATTACGATACAATTACGAACGAATCCTAATCATAGATTTGTGATTAATGTTTACAAAACAGAAGAGACATGTGCGATCGTTAATATGGATCGATTATTATATTATCACTCGCGGACAAGTATGTAAGTACTCAGCGAAGAAAAGCAATCGAATCACTTCTATTATCTTTCTTACTATTACTCTCTCTCTCTCTCTCTCTCTCTCTCTCTCTCTCTCTCTCTTACTCTTGGAGGAAAAAAAACCTATGGGACATCGAAGGGGCAACCCTTCGAAGGGGCTCGCGTGTTCACGAGCCCTTTTCGAAGCGAAAATGTATATATGTATATAGATATACATATATATCGTATAGCGCTTAGATTTAAAGTGGATAACGTGCTTCGAAGCCTAACCACCCCCATCCATCTCTCACCCTTTCTAATTCTCTCCCTCTCTCTCTCCCTCTCTCTCTCTCTCTCTCTCTCTCTCTTCATATCTATACAAGGCCTATATCAATTAATAATCGACGTTCGATGTAGACATTTACGTCGTGTGTGATGAGTTTTAACGATCGCAAACGAATGAGAAAAAAAGGGAGAGAGAGAGAGAGAGAGAGAGAGAGAGAGAATGAAAAAATGAGAGAGAGAGAGAGAGAGAGATTCGTGTCAACTACACCGTTAGTAATCTGATTCGAAAAAAATATACGACGATGTCTTATGAATCCTTGATGAGTAGAACTTTGTTACACGGTTATAATGATAACGATTTTATGGATAATAATACGAGCGAATATATGACGATGACGATGACGACAATGACGACGATGACGATGACGATAATAATAATAAAAATAATAATAATAATAATAAGAATAATAAAAATAATAGAAAGAGAAGAAGGATAAAAATAATCTTCAATTCAATTCAATTCAATTCAATTTCAAACGTTCTCTTACATATACGAATCTAATGATTGATCTATTACAATTCTCTCTCTCTCTCTCTCTCTCTCTCTCTCTCTCGTTCTTTTTTATTTGTTTATACTTACAGATCTATGTCTTGAAAGGGTTTGTCACAGACGGTACATCTCGTCTCGCTCTCCTCTTCGTCCTCTCTGTCCTCATCGACCGTACCACTGTGCTGGGATGCTATAAAGAAGAAAACAAACAAATAAACAAACAAATAAAACAATCAATAAAAGAACAACGTACAACTATAAGTTTACAAATCGATTTACGAATCGACATTTTAGATAGGATAAAATCATATAAAACGATAATGACGCGTGTGTTCTTTCTATTTATTTATTTTATTTTATTTTCTTTTTTTATGGATGAAAAAGAACAAAGAATAGAAAACGCGCACGCGTACGCAAGTATTACGTGACCGAAATTATTACAAAGGGGGTGGCTGATGGGAGATGTGAGGCGGCGGGGGCGGGGGTATGTTTCTAACGTTTTATAACGTATGCCTGTCCTCTCTCTCTCTCTCTCTCTCTCTCTCTCTACAGACACACACACACACACACACACAACACACACACACACACATACAAATACAAACACGCATAAACACTGGAATTATTTCATGAATTATTAAATTAAATCGCCGTTATCGTACGATCCGCACGACGAAGAGTGCAGCCTTCCCGTCTATATGCCGGTGGCGTAACGAGAAATTAAAGAGTCTGTCAATACGGGGAAATAATTTCGCTATGTAGAGTGGGGGAGGAAAAAAAAGAAAAAGAAAAAGAAAAAGAAAAAGAAAAAAAAAAAAAGAAAAATTAATAATAAGAACGCGACGTCGGTGGGATTGACGAAAATGGGATAAAAAGAAAAATAGAAACGAGTTAGGAAGAGAACGAAAAAGAAAGGCAGCGACAACGAAATAAAGTAAAAAAAAAAAAAAAAAAGAAAAAAAGAAAAAAGAACGAAATGGAAAAAGGGAAAATGAAACGAAAAAATAATCCAGCCAATTTACCTAGTTCAATATATTCGTTTTTTCCTCCTTCCTTCTTTTTTTCTTTTCTTTTCTTTTCTTTTCTTTTCTTTTGGAAAATATATAACTACGTTGTTACACGTCGTAAATAAACTGCAGGGCGAGACCGGACGACAAGGCTGCTGCTACTTTGCTTCGATAATAATTGAAAAAAATGCACGAGCTTCGTCGCAGCGACGCACTTTACGGGGGGGGGGGGGAGGGAGGGGAAATAAAGAAGAAAAGAAAATAAATAAAAAGAGAAAATATATGATGAGAATTTCGTTCTTTTCTTTTTTTACTTTCCTTTGAAGAAAAAAAAAAAAAAAAAAAGAAAAAGAAAACGAAAAAACCAACGAACCAACAACAACGAGAACGTTAACGATATACGCGAATCCTTGAAATATCTTGAAATTTCTCGGTCGCACGTTTGACGTGATCACGATACGACACACAATAAAGTACTAAGGTACGATAGATAAAATGATGGTTTATGCCATGGCAGGTAGGCAAAGTGGCCTATACCTTACTTTAATGCACGCTCGTCGGGAATCACTTTCTATTGGTAAAAGCGACGTACTCGGTTGACCAATGGCAACTCAGTTTCACCCCCTAACACATGTCAAACCAGAATCCGTGACAAGAGACCAAAACGCCAACGCCTTTCCTCTTTTTTTGTCCTCCCCCATCCCCCTTTTCATTTATTTATCATCGTCATTATCATCATCGTCATCGTCATCATTATTATTATTATTTGTTTTTCTCGAATCCTCTCGCAAAATTAACACTCGCGATAAGATCGACGATAATCCAACGAGACGATCGTTAATTAACAAATCGATTGTAAACCAATGATACTTCACGTCGTCACATACAGCTCGATATATCAATATATTTCAACGTATGGCGAAAACGATAAGATAATAGAAAAAAAAAAAAAAAAGGAAACATACGACGATAAAATTGATCGGTTTAAAAATATTTTCTGAGGAAACCAATGATTATGATTATTTCCCTTTCGATAGAAAAAAAAAAGAAAAAAGAAAAAAGAAGGAACGTTCGTTACGTCAGTTAATAATTAATCGAAAGGGATAATAGCGATCTCGAAACAAACGAATCCCATTCGATCTTATCCCTATTTGATCGGACATAATAAACAACCTTTTGAAAATTAACGTAGTAGTAATATTATTATTATTAGTAGTAGACCTCCAACGGTTATTTAAATCTGCCGCTACACTTGTCAGTCCGTACCAAGGACCATATGGTCTAAAACGATGGCCCCCAACGGACCTTCATGGGAACTGGCCGCAACACCCATCCGTACGTACGTACCTTCACCGTCGATCTATATACGATCCAAACCGTACCCCACCTCATCCCACCATCCTCCTCCTCCTACCTACACCCCACTTTCTTCTCTTCTCTACCCCATAACGTTAATCGTCATCCTTCCTTCCTTCCATCCTTTCTTTCCATGGATTAATTCGACACGGTATACACCGTGAATTTAGGACAATGAAGGATCCGGCCGATCGAGGATTTTCATTTCTAACTAACGTTAAATATGATTATCGTATAATGGTTAATGGATTTATTTTAACAATTTTTTTTTCTTTCCTTTTTCGAACGAATATAAGATAATCACAGACACAAACACGCGCACAAATTCGATTTCACACGAATCGAATTCATCCGATGGAATCAACGCACGATGATGATTTTACTAATCAATTTTCTTTGTGCCAACCCCCTCCGCTCCCATCCACCCTACCTCCCAAGTTTAAAATTTGTTCATCGAAGAGAAACGACGCCATAGGTGGCCATCGAGATGCATTTTAATGCCTTATATGTTAATCGTTGACGTAGAAGAAGACCGGTAGGAAAGTCACGTTGCGTAAAGTCAACAGGTGGGATCATCCACCGACAACTCGCACGCACACGCACACGCACACGCACACGCACAAGTGTATACACGCATACACGTAGGACACGTACTCACCCCCTGCGGCCAAGTCGTCGGTTGCTACTTTTCATGGGAAAAAGTAACGGAAATCGACGCCTTAACGACGTGTGTGCAACACACACGCACACGCAACGAACCTCCGAAATAATCCGACCGAGCGATTCATTAAAGTGATTTTCATTATCTAACGGTATTTTTTATTTCTATTTTTTCTATCTTTTTACTATCTTCTTTCAAAGAAATAACAATCTTGCGATTTAAGAAATATGTAATATATATATATATATATACATATATACATTATTACGATACATTGGTATAATGCGAAGTGAATTTTCTCAACTTTCTAATCTGACCTCGAAAAAAGAAAAAAAGAAAAAAACAAAAAAAAAAGAGAAAAAAGGGATATTATGACTTTTCACGCCGTTCAACGATTTTGATCGCCCCACCCCTTTTTTTTCCCCGTCGCGTCTCACGGGACTCCGACAAGGCTAATCCTCTGTATCCGTATATAAAATAGACGTGTCATTAGTCTCCGATGAATCGAACGGGAGGGGAGGGGAGGGAGGCTTGTAACCGTGTCAGATACACCCCCTCCCACACCCTCGTACCAACCCACCCCATATCCCATCCGACCACCCCTACTACCCTTTTCCTTCCTCCCGTAGGAATCCACCCTCCTTTTTCGGGATGAAAACGTCGCGTGTCCCCTTTTGTGCACGAGATACCCCTTTTTTTTCTACTCCTAAAACCGTGCCCCCTTTTCTCTCTCTCTCTCTCTCTCTCTCTCTCTCTCTTTCTTTTGCTCTCTATCTCTATCTATCTCTCTCTCTGTTTCTCACCCCTCAGGCCCTGTTAATCGACAATGTTCGACCATAAATTATATCTGCGACCCTAATAGAGACATCGAATAACATTGAGAAAAACAGAGAGAGAGAGAGAGGGAGAGAGAGAGAGAAACTGGACCAACACGAGAGACTTATCCTTATATATGTGAGTCTGTATTGTGTGTGTGTGTGTGTGTGTGTGTGTGTGATGAGAGAAGCTAAGGATACTGTAGAGAGAAGAAAGAAAAAAAGAGCAGGATAGGAAAAATCAAAACCATAACTCACTTTAACTACCCCATGCCAGATGCATCTACGCTCCACCCTCTAGGCACGCGCGCGTGGTTTACCCCATTGCCGTTGAAAAAAAAAAACACACGGGAAAAAAAAGATAGAAATAAAAAAAAAAAAAAACGAGAAAGAAGGAAAAAAGAAAGGAAATTATGACAGGAGAGAGAAGAGTGTTCGGTTCGAATTTCTTGTTCGATCGTTTGCCAACGATAATGTCTCGAAGTCTTGCAGCGTCGTTAATAAAAATGATTTTCTAACGTTAATACGATTGATTTCTAACGTTAAACGTGATACTGATAATACTTTTATTTTTATTTTTTCCTTTCTTTTGTTTTTTTTTTTCCATTTTTCTCATTGATATAACATATCCATCCATCGGCATGTTAATTAAAATTGATAATTGTATCGAACTAATAATCCGATTAACGTTGTAACAATCAATCTGACAATCTAATCGTCTTAATAATCAAAATGTTGCTAGAAGGAGCGAGAGAGAGAGAGAGAGAGAGAGAGAGATGCGACACAATGAAACCTTCTGATTTCCCTTTTTTTCTTTTTTCTTTTCTTTTTCATTGTAGACACCCTGTATTTATAATGTTAGCATGTACTTATCACGTATTTAGGTTACACGATTTCCACTATTGATATTCGATCTGTATTAAATGTAACATGATTATAAACGAATTACATATGTATACGTACACACACACAAACCTATGTGTGTGTGTGTGTGTGCGTGTGTAATTGTATGAATAAAAAGCTTATTAAAATGAACGACACGATGTTCTATGAATAGAAGTGTTAAAACGAGATTCCCTTCGTGTACATTCTCTCTTGTTCCCTTTTTTTTTCCACGCAAAAAAAAGTGATCCTGTTGAAGGGAGAGAAAGGGAGAAAGAAAGAAAGAGAAAGAGAGAGTATGCCCAGATGTATCTACGAAAGGGCTTCGATACAGCTTATATTTTACATATATATATATATATATATATATATATATATATATATATATATATATAAAACTTCATTATCATATTGTACATGCATAAATACATATAATATCTTCGTAACATTTAATGAAACATTTTAGATCGTTATTATCAAAGTGATAATAGAAAAGAAAAAAGAAAAAAGGAAATATATTTACGATCTCTATTAACTCCTACATTAATTGAATATTTTTATTAAACGAAATTTCTATTCCTCCCTCTTCCCACCTCCCTCTCTCTCTCTCTCTCTCTCTCTCTCTCTCTCTATCTATCTCTCTCTCTCTTCTTCGCCGCTGCACAAGCTGGCCACGTCGTCCTAGTATGACGGTCGCTCGTAAAAGAGCTCCTTAATGTGTTAATTAATTTTCCGAAATTAAGATCGTCGCCTGCGTGACTCGACTTAATTGCTCGGATAAGTTTTCGCGTACACGGTACAGCTCTAGAGTCTCGTAAAACAAAACGCCTTTCGTTTAGAGCCCTTCCTTGAAGTCCCTTCGAACGTGTACGCCAAGCACTTAAGTATAATTCGCTTTAAATTCGAGAGAGCAGCCCCACCCCCTCTCTCTCTCTCTCTCCCACCTCCCACCCCTCCCCATCTAGCGCGTAAGGGGCGTCGTCGTCGTCCCGTTATCATACTTTCCTTTTTTTTTTTTTTTTTTTTATTTCTATTTCTTTTTTTATTTTTTATTTTCTGTTTCTTTCGTTTCAAGAAATGCACAGGATGAGCGGAACGTTCGCGAAGCGATTGCGGATTAAAAATCGAATCTATTCTTTTACTGGATGTCCCTTTCTTTCCCTCCTTTTCGTTCCTCATTTTAAATCGTAAGACTGCGAAGCCAATTGATAGCTTTGGAAGAGAGGAAAGAAAGAAGAAAAGAATGGGGTAATGTTTCGACAAAGTTTCGAAAATTGTCTTTCACGAATCGATCCAGATAATTTTGAAAGCGTCTAGACGACTTGACGACCTCTCTCTCTCTCTCTCTCTCTCTCTGTCTCTCTCTCTCTCTCTATTTCAATTTCTAACGATTAAAATTATAACAAGAGATTTTGAAAAATAACACGAGTTGGAAATTGAAATACGAAAATTATGCGATCCCGTAGGAAAGTACCGATTATCGATTAACGAAATTGAAAGTTCAATTTAGTGCATCCTACCTTCCTTTCCTTGAGAGAGAGAGAGAGAGAGAGAGAGAGAGAGAGAGAGAGAGAGTGGGGCATTTACGAGGGTACTAAAATTACTATGAAAAATAGTCAGCAAATTAGTCGAAGTAGGAGAAGCTCGTTCATACGACGACGACGACAACTGAGACGACTAAAACGACTAAGACGACTACGACGACGATTCTCAAACTTCGACAATAAGCCCGATTTTAATTACCTCGACATCTGGGTGTCGAGATATAACGCTCCGTCCCTAATCTTGCCCTTCAAGTCGTCATCCGGATTCTGACCATCGCTTAAGAGTTACAATCAGATAATCGTCGAGCAATAAACTATTTCTTTCTCTCTTTCCAGATGTTCCAAATATTACACGTGTATGTATGTGTGTGTGTGTGTGTGTGTGTGTGTGTGTGTGTGCATTTGTGTGACATAAAGATATTAAATATTAAATTAGATAACTCTCCTCTCGAAATAGTTGATAAGCATTCGATATCTACATGTGACTTTTCTTTTTTCAAAATACGATTTATCTCATAACAAAAATTATTACGAAATTGAAGAGAATCTAATGTTAAGAAAAAGGAGTGAGAGAGAGAGAGAGAGAGAGTGAGAGGAAAGAAATACCATCAAAAAAAAAAAAAGAAGAAGGAAGATAAAATCTCGATCTTTTTTTAGATTAAAAAAATTCTCGAGTATAATCCTTGTGCGTGTATGCATATATTCTTTTCCAAATACGATTTATCTTATAACAATATTACTACGAAATCGGAGACAATTTTATGTTAAAAGAAGAAAAAAAAAAAAAAAGAAGAAGAAGAAGAAGAAGATGATAAAATTTCGATTCTGCTCCATTGAACGGGAAAGAAGTCGTTGAGCGTGAGCGTGTATCCCAAAAAGGGTTAAAAGGTTTCGCTTAAAGTTCACGATCGTGTCCCGTGGCCTTTGTACTCCGTTTGTACATGCATTTTAACTTAGTCGTAAGAGGGAGAAGAAACGGACAATTCAAAAGCGACACGAGCCACTACTAACGAACAATGTCGACAGAGAGAGAGAGATAGATAGAGAGAGAGAGAGAGAGAGAGAATGAGCGATATAGAAAGAGAGTGATAGATAATCAGTACTTATTACCGAGAGACAAGGAGGGTTAATACTCAACGGTCGACCAGGTGAATCACGCCAGAAATCAAGGGTGCATGACGGTGACAGCGTTTCCCAACGATAATCCACGATTTAGCCCTTAGTCCTAAACGTATAAACTAGACGCCCCCGCCACTCTTTAACGTCCCTGACTCCTGCCTTCTCTTAAGGACACACCTGCCTACCCGTCCGCCCTCCCGCCGCAGCCACCCTCTCTTCTTCCCTTTTGCATTCTACATATTCGTAATCGTATGCGAGCACGAGCCGCTACGGTTACCATTCGATGACTATCACCCATATAAGGTAAAAGTCGACTAGTAACATTAACTGTTTTTAACGGGCCCGCTTCGTTGACCCTTCCAAAACGCAATCCCTCTTTTATTTTCTTTCTTTATTTTCTTTTTATATCCTTTCGATACTTTCGTATATATATTTTTCTTCTTCTTCTTCTTCTTCTTCTTCTTCTTCTTTCTCTCTCGATATCGATATCGAACGACGTCGAGATTTATTTATCTCGCGCATTAACGACGCGATTGAAATATTGATAATTATATAATTCTATTATTATAACGACGATAGGATCGTAAGGATATAATAATTAACGATCGATTTTTGATCGGTATGATCTTTTTTCTTGTTTGTTTTTATTTTTATTTTATTCCATTAATTCGATCCGATCGAATATTTCTTTCGAATATGTTTCAACGTCGCCAATATCGTTTCGTACGACAAATCGATCAGTCGTTACTCCTAATCCAAAATAATATGACGTTTCGCGATTCCGACGCGATGATAATACGTTATATATATATATAAAAAATAAAATACAAATAAAACCCCATGACACCGGCGACGTTCTTTGCAACGTACATTTAAACAATCGATCTTCGACAAAAAGATATATTGGTTCGTGCAAAAATAATGATTCGTTGGTTTAATAATCGTATTAATATTTATATCGTTCTGTACACTGATCTTTCCTTTTCTTATTTTTCTTTCTTTCTTTTAAATACCTGTAGTAAAGTTTATAATATCCGACGAAAAATTTCGATCAACAATCGGATTAATATCATAGAAAGAAAATAAGTAAATAAATAATAACAATGATAATGATGATGATAATAATAATAATAGTAATAATAATAATAATAATAATAATAATAATAATAATAATATTGTTCATGCTAACCGGTTTCTCTGTCGCTCCTATCCTCGGTAGTATTCTCACCAAGGATGTCCTGCAATTGGAGTGGTTCTCGTAGACCAAGTAGGAGCTCTTCACCGATTGCGATGTCCCGTATGGTCTCGTATAAAATCTATGATTGAGAGGGGAAACAAAAAAAGAAAATATAGAAAGGATGAAAGATGAAAAGCAAAGGCGAAAACAAAATGGATCAAAACAAAGATAGAAAGAAATTTAGGAACATTCGTACGAACGCACGCGAACGCGACCATATATATATATATATATATATATATATATATCATCATATATATTATCATCATATCTCGTTTTGATGATCGACTACGAAACATCGATAACGTATAATAACGATATTCCATCTAGAATATTGAAAAATCGAATTTCGTATATGTTAATATAAAAAAATGTTTTCTCCTCGTGAAAAACTTTTGAAATTTGATTTATGTCGAATGCACGGGCAGCACCCCGCTCTCTCCCGCCCTCTTACCTCTCCCCCCTTCTCTCTCACTCTATCACTATCTCTATCTCTCTCTATTTCTCTCTCTCTCTTTCTCACTTTACCTCGAATGATTTTCGATAACAGTTAAAGGATCTTTATGGTGTCGTCAAAAGCATCGAAACGTCATTACGATTCTCCAAGGCACTGATAGAGAGAGAGAGAGAGAGAGAGAGAGATAGAGAGAGAGAGAGAGAGAGAGAGAGAGAGAGATGCACGTCCCTCATTCCCACAGCGATTGCAAAAGGGCGTATACGAAGTCAGTAAAACGACCCCGTAGGGTGACTTAATAACTAAACACCCTGTATACATGTAGCTTAAGGGCGCGCCCACGAAGCCGCGGCTACCATGTGGCGTATTTCACACACAGAGAGAAAGAGAGAGAGAGAGAGAGAGAGAGAGAGAGAGAGAGAGAGAGAGAGAGACAAAGTGAGAGAGAATCGTAAGGACGGTAGTCCAAGAGTCCCAACCCCAAATTGACATGCTGACCTTTATCGTTATGCCCTTTATTCGATTTGTTTGTCTCCTCGGTCGTTTATAAACGATATCCGCGTATACGTGTTTCTTTTATTTCCTTATTTCTTTCTTTTTCATTTTCTCTTTTGAAATATATCCTCTCACTTTTGTCAATCGCCATCGAGAATTAACGTCGATCGATTAAAGATCTCGCGCGCGTCTTTCTTACGAACGATCTTCGGTGTTTCTTATCTTTTTTTTCGGACGGAACATCGCAAATTAATCGTTCCCGTAGATTATTTTCACGAACGCGACGTCGTATCGATGATTTATCGTAAATTATTCAATAGGACGTATGGTGGTTGCGTCGTTAACGTCTCGCATCGTAAGAGAATAATTATCGTAAACGATTTTAACCGCGACTGTCGATGGTTTTCGAAAAGAAAAAAGAAAGAAAGAAAGAAAGAAAGAGAAAAAAATATACAAAAAGGAGTATTAATATCCGACATACGAGTAACCCCCATCCCCGCCCCCTCCCCCTATCACGACGTCGAGGTGCGTGCGTGCGTGCGTGCGTACGTACGTACGTATGGATCGCAATTTATAACAAAGTTAAATACCCGGTCCAATTACAACGACGATGTCTGACGTACGTTCGACGATCCAACGTGTTCGAAAAAACAAGGAGAGAAATAAAGAGAAGAAAGGAAAAATTAAATATTACCGGAAATAAACGAGAACATTCCTGGAACCTGCGAAAGTTTCGGTAACGGCGTTTACACACAGTTGCTTCCTTCGTTCGAACGACATATGCGCTTTTATATTACGACGAGACAATTATCATAATAATTAACTTGCAACTGTCGATCGTAAATCGATCGTCGTCGTTTACGAACGATTTAGAATGAGCCCAGGAGAGTCGAATAAAAATAAAAAATAAAAAAAAAAAAAAGAAAAGAATTGTTCGTACGGATAAGGACGAACCGATGATGAAGCTTCGCGATCCGCGTATTTCTTTTTAATCGCGAATAACGAAACTCGATAACCACGGAACTTGAACTCGACGAAACACGCAATTACACGGGCGATGTCAATGATAAAGAGAGAGAAAAGAACAGAAAAAATAAAATAAAATAAAATAAAATAAAAAGAAAAAGAAAAGAAGGATACAAAAGTCGTACGACCTCGGCAAATTTTAAACGATCTATTTGTAATAATTGCCAATGAAAAAAAAAACAAAAATTACCTCCCCGCCGATAAGTATATACCGCAAATTGATTAGATGTGGCGTTGCCGTACTCCTTATGTATTTCAACCAATTGCTCCTGTCGTGAGATGCGTCCAACCATCCTCGCACGCCGCTGCCGACTATTCGTACCTGTAAAAATAAAAGAGAATATACATACACATATACACACACGTATATATATTTATTTTCGCTCGTGGCCGATATGAAAATATTGTTTTCAGAAAGTTCCGAGAATTATGACGTCACGAGTGTTTACTACGACTACGATTACGACTACGCGATCATGACACTTGTACAACAAACGTGACGTAGGAAAAGGGAGAAAGGGAGATCCCTTTCATTTCTCCTTTTTCCTTTCTTCGTACTATATTTTTTTTTTTTTTTTCTTGTTAGTCATCTCTATTTTTCCTACGTCTCCGAGAATGATTTTATCTTTTTTTTTTTTTTTTTTATCGAGAAAACAACGATTTATCTTCGTTCTCGGAAATATAGAAGGACGTCTCTCGTACGAAATGAAACCGCGATGTTTCGGATCCGGAACATTGCGTTTAACGGGCCGTCGATCTTGGATATCGCCCTATCATCATCGCCACTCTAACCTTCCATCCAACATCCATCCACCCCCCGTCCCCTCCCACTCCATTCCATCCCCAAAATTTACGGACCCAACCCCTGACTATCGAGAGAAACGGAGAGAGAGAGAGAGAGAGAGAGAGAGAGAACTCGACAAGTGATTTTTTCAATTGTCTTGCAACGGACTCACGCCTCGCGACGCTTGGCTGGTCAACCATCTCACCCTGATCCATAGGAGAGAGAGAGAGAGAGAGAGAGAGAGACTCTTCTCACCCCTCTACACACCCTCCTACTCCTTCTCCACCCCCAACCCTCCTATCGCCACTCTTTTCTCTTTCAAAGAGAACGAGAGATCCGTCGGACTCTTTTCATCGTCACCCTCGAAAATACGTTCCACGATTAACTAATATCATATGGGGCTTATTGTTTCCTTTTATATATATATATATATATATCGTATAAAATGTTTATAGTTATAATTGTTTTCGATTTAATTAACACAAACATCTAATTAAAATCCATACGTATATTGTTGCAATTATTTTAAAATACCCGATAAACGGTATATGTGTATGTATATTTATATATATATATATATATATATATATATATATATATTTTTGTTTTGTTTTGTTGGCGTGCGACTGCGATCATTTTTGATATTAAAAATGATTTTTAATTCTAATTCTAATTCTAATTATTATTATTATTATAAAAAGAAAAAATATATATAAATAGATAAAATCCTTTTTCCAATTCGTATATAATTCCTACCACCTGTCGACGATGAGTGCAACTTACTGTGCCGTTTAAAAATCAATGAATCCCGCAGGTAGACGAGCTCTCTCCGTTATCGAGCCTTTCTCATATAATTGAAAACAAATCCTTGACATATCTTTAATTTAATATTACTTTTATACCAATTAAAACGATCAACGATATCCACATTTTCTATCTCCTCTCTTTCTCCTATTATGTATTTATATCGCCCTATCAACCATCCAATGTGCATATATTTACGCGTAAATATCGATACGTAAACGGTAAAAAATCGGGGATAGATAGAGGGTAGTAATCCTGGGATTTTTGGAACGCGAAATAAAAAAAAAAAAAAGAAAAGAAAAAGAGAGAGAGAGAGAGAGAGAGAGAGAGAGAGAGAAATAGAAAAAGGAAATAGAGAAGACGGTCAAGGTTTCCTCCTATGATGCTACTAATACCTATTTTAGCTACCAGGGATTTTTAAGGAGCACTTCGAAAAGATGTGCACGAACGGGACATAACAATGGAACTTCTCGCCGGCCAACAGGAGAAAGATTAGGATCTTTCTAAAAGCTGTGACACCTTTCGACAATGATGAGCTAACTCGGTGCTCGTTCGGTCCAGCTCGTGGTATTCATTTCGAAACATCTATTTTTCGAGGCGAAGCGTACGAACGAAATGAAATGAAATGAAATGAAACGAAATGAAACGAGATGAAACGAGATGAGAACGTAGGAAAACGATTTTTCTTTTCCTTTTCCTTTCTCTTTTTTATTTATTTATTTATTTATTTTTCTTTTTTGAAGCAATCATTAAAACAATTATCCCTTCCAAACGATCGCCATGAGAAATTGTTTTTCGTAATTTAGACGACTACTAACATAGGACGGTGTAAATTACATTTTTCTCAAGACGATCTTAAAAATCGATTACTCTTTCTTCTCCTTTCTCTTCTAGCTTTTCTTTTTTAAAACGATCCTTCCTCTTTTTGTCAAATTTCTAAAGAAGAGAAAGAAAAAATAATAATAATCGATTTAAAAAATAAAAAAAAAAAATAAAAAAAGAAGAAGAAGAAGAAATCACGTTGAATAATCACTTTCGGGTGCCCTCCTCTCCAAAAAATATCTGCGTGTACTCGAAAACGAGCCAATGAAAAGTAGATGTAAAATGCGTTATAATAAATAAAAAATGAAGCAAATAAATAAATAAACACGACATGCGTTATAATAAATTAATATAAATTGCGTTATAACAAATGAATAAATGAATAAACAAATATAAAATGCATTTATATTTCACAAAAGGACGGATGAATCACGTATATATAAAGATTAATTACAATGTGTTGAGAGATGTTAAAAAAGAGGGAGAGGGGTGTGGTGGTGGGACGGGAAAGGAAAGAAGAACAAAAATAACGTCAGATCTCATTTCCTATTTCTTTCGTCTCCTTTCGGACGATAGAAGAAAGAAAGGAAGGAAGAAAGAAGAGAAATAGAAATAGAAATAGAAATAGAAATAGAAATAGAAAAGAAGAGAGGAGACGACACGTCGACGGAAGAAGAACAAGAAGAAGAAGAAGAAGAAGAAGAAGAGGAAGGAGAAGGAGAATAAGAAGAATAAGAAGAAGAAAAAGAAGAAGGAAATTCGTCACTGGCTTTAACCCCGACTCAGCAGGGTAGATTTTTCAATATGCTTTGTCGGCTCGAACCCGGGACATGTGCTAACAATTCGTAGGACAGATTTACTCTCCCCCGCTTCTGAATCATGATCGTTCCCCCATAATCGTACCGGTATTTTCTGTGGTGTCTCAACAAAGATACGAGCTTATGATAATTCACGATACGCTCTCACAAACAACCGATCCTCGTGTGTCTCTCTTAATCAACATTGCCGAGAAATAATTCGGAGAATTTTTCAATATGAAAATATACAAAATAATTGCAATATAAAAAAAAATTTCTTTCCCCCCCCCCCCGATATAAAAGTAAAAATTGAAATTAAAAACAAAAATAAAATTAAACGAATGAATAAATAAGGCGTGAAAAAGAAATGTCATTCGCTTTTCTTTTTTTTTTTATTTATTTATTCGTTCATTCATTTATTTATTTATTTATTTATTTTTTTTTCGCCTTTTCTTCCTCATTCACCGCCATTGAAATAACGTTCCAAAAGTTTATGCCATTATTTAT
>OU964982.1:2713754-2733754 GCA_918808275.2 Dolichovespula sylvestris
CGATTCATCGATAACCCTACTACTACTACTACTACGATGCGTCGTTGTACCCTTCCCCCCTTACGTCTCGTTATCCCTATAATTCTTATTTCAACGAATCGACGATTCTTTGGGGGGGGTGGGAGGGGAGGAGAGGGGAAGAAGAGAGAAGAGCAAACAAAAATAAAAAAAATAAAATAAATTAAAGAAAAGAAAAGAAAAGAAAAGAAGGACAAAGAAGAAAGAGATAGAAAGATATTATACGAGGATGGACGAAGATATAGGGAGCGATTTAAATTTAACGGGGGAAGGGGGGGAGGGGAAAGAAAACAAGCGAGCAAACAAAGAAACGAACGAACGAACGAACGAACGAAAAATAATCACCGATTACGTACGATCATTTTTCGCGATATTATCGATCTAAGAATTATTATCGTGCGTGTACAGTTAACGATAGAGAGAGAGAGAGAGAGAAATTTTCCAAGATGAAATATCGAGTTCTACGAACGTTTCGACAAATCGAGAGTGTGAAACGGTCAATTATCATCCTTCTCCTTCTCCTCCTCCTTCTCCTCCCTTCTACCCCTCGTTCCCCCCGTTAAATAATAACACATACAGCCTCCGTGTATATTAAATTAAGTGGCTAAGACTAAGCGCCCACGCCCGAATATAACATTAAGCCATGGCGACATCTTTGCTTAATTTCACTCTTAACCTTACGAGGATTGGCGAATGAATGAGCTAGTAAAGTGGGTAAGTGTGTGTGTGTGTGTGTGTGTGTGTGTGTATGAATGAACGAATGAATGAACGAACACGAACGAAACAGAGAGAGAGAGAGAGAGAATATGAAACTCAAGGTGTCTACAAGAGGCTCCTTTCAGTCTTAATTAATGCTTAATTAATCCGAAGGAATCGATTATAGTGTTCTAGCGAGTTTCTCGTAAATCTCTCTCACTCTCTCTTCAAAATGAAAACGTCGATCAATTTCGAGACGACGACGAAAAATGATTGAAGTGACTCGCGAACAAAATAAAGATTTTTTTCTTTATTTTTTACTCGATCGTAAGCGATTTTCATTATGGGGATCGATTGTATTGAGAAATTCAAGGATTTTCTCTGTCTTTTTTCTTTTTTTTTTTTTTTGTTTTCTTTTCTTTCTTCGTTCTTCTTTTCTTCCCGTTCCCCGTCCCGAAAAGAGGGAGAGAAAAGGAACGTTCGCGAGGACTTCGGAAAACTTTTACTCTCCTTTTACTCTCTTAATTTTCATTCATTTCGTTGCCACATTCAACGTTGCTTTCTAACAACAACTTCGAGAGATTCTCCTTCTTAGCTCGTTCCTTTTCTTTTTTTTTTTTTTTTTTTTTTTTTTTTTTTTTTTTTTTTTTTTTTTTTATTATTACTGTAGTTTATCGTAGTCGTTCTTCTTTCTCTCCTCAATCGTGCAACCTTAACTATCGTTTCTAACTCCTTACCCCTTCCCTCCTGCCGCCCCACCAACCCACAACATTCCTCCTCTCATCGACCTATCACGACCTTCTCTTTCGATTTTCTCGATAATCGCGAATATTAACGCTCGAGTTGTACGAATCGATCGATAAGCGAAAAACTAGGGTAACCGTTTCGCGAGAGGATATATAATATTTTATATCGAGACACTCGTTATATTTACTGGCTAGAGTAATCAAATGTACTACTGATCCGTGCCAATTAGTACTTGCCGGATTATTTTTAAAAACGAGGGGGTGAAAGAGAGAGAGAGAGAGAGAGAGACAGAGAGTGAAGAGGGTGGAAAGAAAAAAGGAAAAAAAAATAAAGTCGAATTATTACAATCGAGTACTTCCGTCGATACTTGCCAAGGATTCAAAAACAGCTCCCTCTCTCTCTCTCTCTCTTTTGCAATCGATACGCGAAATCGTTAATCACAAACCGCACGAGTATTTACGTCGTGTCGTTTAATTGCGAGCCTACTCTACGATCTCAATCTTAATGAAGATGATTAACTTTTCCGCTCTAACGAGTACCAACGCAACACGTTCAAACGACTCTCGATAAGACTACGGTCGGGCCTCCCAACTATCGGGGGGGGGGGGGGGAAATTCTTTCTTTTCTTTTTGGCTTTTTTTTTTTTAAAGCAAAGGAAAGAAAAAAAGAGAGAAAGATAGAAAGAAAAATTAAACGTTCGTATAATTCTGTCGTTTCTATATAAGATTTACAAATTTAATTTTAATTTTAAAATTTTCTTTCCTTTTCTTTCTTCTTCTTTCTTCTTTTCATTTCTTTCTTCTTTTTTCTTTTTTTCTTTTTTTTTTCTTTTTTAATCGCCTAATGGAAAAACAACGAACGCGCATCGTCTTAAAACTTTTCTTTCCCCCCTCATTTCCCTATTCTTTTCTTTTCTTTCACTCATATTTTCCATTTCATTTTTATATTATTTCATTTCATTCTATTTCCCTTTCGTACTTATCTATCCAAGTAAAGGAAGGAAAAGAGAAGAAAAAGAAAGAAAGAAAGAAAAAAAAAAAAAAGGAAAAAGAAAGTTGACACCGTTTCTATTATCGTTATTCAATCGACGAGTGTAGATTAAAAAAAAAAAAAAAAAAAAAAAAAGAGAGAGATACCGGAGATTATTATTACTTAATCGATATTATTCGCGAGGAACGATCGAGAGATCAAAAACGGAGGGGGAGGATAAACTCGTGGATTATTATCGGATCGATAATGTTTTATAACGATTAAGATCACATCGGTGACCGGTGACGGAGAATACGAAACGATATTATTGGATCATCGAAGAGAGCGAGATAATTCCTTTTCTTTTTCCCCCCTCTTTTCTCCCCCGCCCTCGCCCCCCAGATCCCTCATCGTTCTGTGCATGTCTCTTAACATACTTGACCCACTTGACTCGTGGCAGGCATGTAAGGCAAAGTAATGACAGAGCAAGCGGTGCCCTTCGACCCGTGTCTAACGTGCAGCAGATGCCACTCTCTCTCTCTCTCTCTCTCTCTCTCTCTCTCTTTCTTTCTTTCTGCGTTACACACCCACGATTTCTAAGGGAAGCTACCCTCTCGACGTATCTAGCGGTATAAATTATATCCGACTGGCGTCATCGCCAGCCCCTTTTATATGATCGATCATTATAGAGAAACTGGCGCGAGAGAGCGTGCACGCGCGCGCGCGAGCTTGAGCCAGAAAATTTGCCAAAATTCGTTGATCCGCATTATCCTGCGGGAAACGATCGACGACGACAAAACACGCCGACGATGACTTCCATTCATCCGTAAACAGGAAAAATACGAGAAACCTATTATATCTAATAGATTTCGAACGAATGACTTTTGCTTATTATTATTATTATTATTATTATTATTATTATTATTATTATTATTATTATTATTATCAGATAATATTATCGAGGGTCGATCGAGAACTATCAAAAGTTATTATCGAAATAAAAATTGCAATAAAAAAATATATTGATACGATTGAAATTTGTATCAATGTTATTAAAATTACATTGAGAATTATATCGAAGAAGGTTTGTATTAAGACGATAATTAAAAAAACGCTCGAATGTATTCGATTAAATAAAAACTCGGTATGATCCTTGGATATTCAATCTTATAAGAAAAAAAGAATAAATAAATAAATAAAAATAAAGATCGATTACTCTTGTCTGCATTAATTTTTAATCAATTACGTTAATTTCAATCAATAAATATCATCGGTCGAAACGATTCGAATTATTCCATCGAAACTTTTAATACGGTGAACATCCGAGTTGAACTAATTTGAACGCGGACGAATAATTCGATCGGACACACACAAACACACACACACACGAATCGAATTGTCGACGTTCGGGTTGCGTCTCCGAAATATCTGATTATAGTTACAACGCAAGGATAATCAAGTCGATCAACGGCGTTGTTAATTCCGTTAGTATACGTACGCGTGTAGATATAACGGAGAGGGAAGAGGAAAAGGGGGAAGAAGGAAGAAGAAGGGGAGGGGAGGGGTGTGGAACGTTGTACTCCAGGAAACCAAACCAAAGGGTGCTCTCCTAAAGTAAGGTAACCAGCGATTTGATTTATGCAAGGCAATAGTCGAAAGCATACACGCGAAATGCCTCTGGCTCTTAACTGTATTCCTGTGTATATTGAACTTAGACTGGCTCTCTCTCTCTCTCTCTCTCTCTCTCTCTCTCTCTCTCTCTCTCTCTCTCTCACGCTGTACCGGACCAGATTAGTTCGGTCATTGTACCAAGAGAAGTCCTGTTCGTTCGTATGAACACAATCTGTCAACCCCTTAAGCTCACCGAATTCTCTCTCGATCTTAGCTTAAGTAGCTCCAGGAAGCTCATTGGACACGAGAGAGAGAAAGAGAGAGAAAGAGAGAGAGAGAGAGAGAGAGAGAGAGAGAGAGAGAGAGAAAGGATCGGATTCCAAAAGATCTGCTCGAATATTCTGAACAAATCATTTTCAATATAGCTTCGAACAACAAAAACGTCGAACGTCGAACGGTCGGTCCGGTCCAATCCGGTCCGGCCCGGCTTGGCTTGGCCTGGCCTGGCCTGGCCTGGTCTGGTCTGGTTCGGCCAATCAAATATCAAATATCAGGTCATCCATTTTTTAATTCTTCTCCCTGCAAATTGGACATTTCTTTCTCTCTCTCTCTCACTCCTCTTTTTTTTCTCTTTTTTACTCTCTCTCTCTCTCTCTCTCTCCCTACAGCCACTACAAAAGCGTAACAATCCAACGAACGGGCAATGCGTTTTGTTTACCGTCGAATCACGGCTTAAATTGAGTTTACATTTTAAATGCACAAGGTAACAGTAACACACACACACACACACACATACACACGCGCGCGCGCGCGAGGGCGTCGCTCGCTAACGGCCACGAGACAATGAGTTACGTGAATTTTCCCTTTTGTTTTAACCCGGGGAGACGTATTGAAAACGATTATTTATGATGTATATAAATATATATATATATATATATATATATTTATATATACATATATACGAGGAAATAATACAACCATGATTGCACGAAGAAAACGATAATACTTTTCGCGGTGACGAACTGTCTGGTGACAAAATGAAAAATACAAAAATAAAGAAAAAAATGAACAACAGAAAAAGAAACAAAAAAAAAAAAAAAGATAGAAAAATAACGATAAAAATAAAAAAGGAGAAGAAAATAGAGGGGGGAGGGATGGAAGAATAAAAAATAGAAACGAATCGAGTTGGAAAAGAACAAAAAGAAAAGTATGGGGTCGCGAGGGAGGAAGATAAAAAAAAATTAAACGAGAAAAGAAATAGAGAGAGATAGAGAGATAGAGAGAGAGAGAGAGAGAGAGAGAGAGAAGGACGAAGAACGAAGAAACAAAACAAAAAGAAATCGAAAAAGAAATAAGAGTGCAGAGAGAGAGAGAGAGAGAGAGAGAGAGAGAGGGAAAAGAAATAAAAGATAAACAAAAAACAAATCGTCCGTGGTGGGGAGTAAGAAGGAGGAGAAGGAGGAGAAGGAGGAGGAGGAGGAGGAAGAGGAGGCAATTATTGAAGATTATCTCAAATGGACCGACATATTAGATTTCATGGTGTCACGTTTGATATCCTCCAAACAACGAATCCAGATTCAAATTTCTATCGTTTAAACGTGCTGCTCCTATCTTAAAGAGAGAATAGAGAAAGAGAAAGATAAAAAGAAGGACAGAGAGAGAGAGAGAGAGAGAGAGAGAGATAAAAAAAAAACAGAGAGAGAGAGAGAGAGAAAGAGAAAGAAAAAAGTGAAAGAAAGAAAGAGCTAGGGGAATGGTTGGCTCGCGCTTAGGGATCTAAAACGTTCGTGCGTGATCCAACGACAATCATCGGGTCGGCAGATCAAAGGTGACGATTGTTTCCCGTAAATTATAACAACCGTGGTGCACTTACTAGACTTCTCGTTATGAGTTTCGCGAACAAGTTCAATTAAGTCCAAGCCGTTGGTAAGACGAGGCAAGGCTTCCTACTACCTAACCCATGGTCTTCTCTCGGCAGGGGCTCCTCTCCCTTTCCCCTCCTCTTTCTCGATCAACGTAAAACCACCCCAAATGTAGTCTTGAAAGAGAGAAACTCGGTTAGGGAGTGAAAATTATAACGAACGTGGCTACGTAGGTACGTAGGTACGTAGGATACGTGGGTACGTACGTGTAACCCGTATTTTAATATCTTCTTAAGATAGTGTGATATATATTTCTTATATCATTCCCTTTTCTCCCTTCCTTTTTGTTTTCTTTTCTTTATCGTTTCGTTTTCTTTTCTTTATCGTTTCGTTTTATTTTTTTATTTATTGGTTTCTTTTTTCCCTTGTATTTTTTTTTTTTTTTTCTTTTCTTTTGAAAGGAATCTATCAACGTAGAGAATATAAACGAATGATACGATTCGAGAACGGGATTCGTTCGTGCATTCCATATTGTTAAGGGCCTTCCTTTTCTAATAAATCTTTTAATAATTGATAATGTAATAGGTACGACCTGAGCATGACGAAATTGAAGGCGTACGGGAACGTTTAGTCGATCGTGGAGATTAGAAACTCGTATTAGGACGGGTCAGCGGCTCGACAATTTCAGACAACACGTGTCTATTATGCCCATTATCGAAAGAGAAAGAGAGAAACAGACAGAAAGAGAGAGAGAGAGAGAGAGAGAGAGAGATACCAAGGGAAATGAGAGAAGAAGATTTATCACCCTCGAGATAGTACGAGGGGTGTCTCCCAAAGTGCAACAAAGCTTCGAGAATCAAGTTTATAATAATTTATAAAGGGGATACGAAATGAAAGATTCGAATAGCGAATCTCTCTCTCTCTCTCTCTCTCACACTCTCTCTCTCTCTCTCTCTCTCTCTCTCTCTCTCTTTCTCTTTTCGTTTTCATACGACGAAAGAAGGAAATATCTAATTGTACGATATCGAAATTATCGATTTGATTTATTGCGATAAGCTAATTTATCGTTGGTAAATATTTAATAAATCGTCGACAAGGGGCGGGGCGGGGGTGGAGAGGGGAAATGGAGAGGGTAAATTAAAATGTCAAAATATATATATACGACGTTGACCAACCGAATCGTAAAAAGACCGCATTATATTATTATTCATTAACATAAAATAGAATGAAAAAGGCGTCAATCAAAGACTAGGTCTTTCGGAAAATAAAGTGAGAGAGACAGACAGACAGAGAGAGACAGAGAGAGAGAGAGACAGAGAGAGAGAGAGAGAGAGAGAGAGAGAGAGATGAGGAAATAAAAATAAAAAGGGACCAATCAGCTGATAGTCCCTCTGAGTTCTATCTCGTTTGGAGTTTGTATGTACCGTCGGAGCTTTGCATAAAAAATTTTGCCAGCATCATCATCATCATCATCATCATCATCATCATCATCATCATTATTATTATCATCATCATTATCATTATTATTATTATCATTATCATTATTATTATTATTACATACCAGGGACGATTTTTCAAACGGGGATCGAAATTCCGTTTTCATTTTTATTTTCGCGGGAACAAATCAAGAAACAAACTGTAGTGCCGTAAAACTTGAGAACGAGGCATTATCGTCATCGTCATCGTCATCGTCATTATTCTTATTCGTATCCACGTTGAACGTAATCGATCATATTCTCCGACTAATTTGCATTTTTTAACCGCGCAAATATTAATTCACAAGCGCGCGATTTTATCCCGATAGAAACGAGAAAAATCACTACCGGGACAAATTTTATCGGCTAACTAACCGACGATAAGTTTTCTCTTCTTCCTCCCTTTTCTCATTCTTCGTCCCTTTTCTTGTCTCTCTTCTTCTCTTTTTGTTTTCTTTTTCTTTTTTTTCTTTTTTTTGCACAACGAACACGCAACGTCAAACAATTCGTCGGGTAAATTTTTAAGGACTCTTTATAGGATAGCCTGGGATAGGGAGGAGGGGGTACAACGACTTATAGGTACAGGGTTGAATCGGTTTTTTTTTTTTTTTTTTTTTTTATGACCGGTGATGACCACGGAAAAGGAACGGACCAAGGGATCCCTCTCTCGATATCCTGCTTCTTCTCGTCCAACGTGTGACAGCTTTGGACAATGTAAAAGATCCCTGTCGTTACTGATTGTCACTTGTTTCCTGCCAATTCTCTCTCTCTCTCTCTCTCTCTCTCTCTCTTTCTGCACCCCTCCCTCCCTCCCACCGTCCCTCCGTCCCTCTCATCATCCAATCGCAAATCTTTCTCTTTCTTTCTTCCTTCCTTCCTTTATTTATTTCTACCTTTCTCTCTCTCTCTCTCTCTCTCTCTCTCTCTCTCTCTCCTCCTTTAACATTATTTTACATTCAAATACCCGCGAAAACTTCAGGTCCGCCGTAACCTTCGTAACTCTACGCCTTGAGAACCAAACCACGAAAGCATTTTCCTAACGCGAAATAATGCGCGAAAGGGAAAAAAAAAAAAAGAAAAATAAAAAGAAAAAAGAAAAAAAGAAGAAAAGAAAAGAAAAGAAAAGAAAGGAGAGAGGGAAAAAAAAGTTTAGGGTCTACGTTGTTGCACTTTCGACGAGGAGAACACTATCGAAATTAATAATAAGAATGCAAGGCGTCAAAGCAACCATGCAACCAACCAACCAACCATCCAAGCAAGCATACAAGCAAGCATACAAGCAAACATGCATACATGCAAGCAAGCTAGAAAGAGAAAGAGAACGTATGTATGTGTGTGAGTGAGTGAGTGAGAAAAAAAGAGGTGGAGCGGTACACATTATGTTCTTCATTGTCGAATCACTTCCGGGGCTTGACCTCCAGCAACGCCCTAAAGACCAGTTCACCTGGACAATGTCCACGTATAATGGAAGCTACGTTATAAGTATTGTCCGCCGTTGGAACGATATCGATTGTCTAAAATACGTATTTCCAGGTTGGTAGGTACAAACGTCGTCCTCGACGTACCACTACCGGACGAACGACGAGAGGAGATGGACATGGACATAGACGAGGATAAAGACGAGGACGATGACGACGACGATGATGATGATGATGATGATGATGAACACAATAAGATCCTTGTCGTCGACTCGTAAGAACCGAGTAACGGTGGGCGTTACCGGGGATCACGAATAATAGAAATTGTTAGGGCGTTTTGCTTCTTGAAGGACTCCTCTCTCTCTCCCTTTTTTCTTCTACTACTCTACTACTACTACTACTACTACTAATACTACTTCTAACAGTTCGTACTTTCCTAACTTCCTAACTTCGTTTTTCCCTTTCGCGTTAATCGCTCGAGAGATATTTAACGCGTTACGTTCAATTCATTTATACCGTTTAATCGTCCTTAGTTCGTACTGAGATTCTCTCTCTCTCTCTCTCTCTTTCTTTTTTTTTTTATTTTATCTTCGAAAATAAAGGGATGAAAAGATAATGAAGAGAGAGAGAGAGAGAGAGAGAGAGAGAGGGGAGTAAGAGGAAAAGAGTAAAAAAATGAAGAGAAAGAATATACAAAAATGTAGATAAAAAAAATTAAAAGACTCGAGAGAGAGAGAGAGAGAGGAGAGAGAAGGGGAAAGAAAATAAAAAAAAAAAAAAAGAATAAAATAATACCGGCTATCAAAAGCAGGGAGAAATTTTTCTCTTCCTTTGCAAACCGCCGGCAATAACTCGAGCACGATTGATCATTTGACATACGTTCTCGAAATCATTCGGCAAATTGGACCGAGACCCTCCACCGATATACGGCGCACACCACCATCGCACCATCACCACACACCATCGACACACACCATCGACACGGACACCGCCACAAACGTGGCAACAGCACACGGGGTTTTACGGTTGAACGAGCTAAGCCTAAGATTGGTTTAGTCGCCACGAAGGCACGACGAGAAACTTGTACGGATCACGCGTCACCGACTAGAAAAAGCTATGTCCGATAGAGAGATAGAAAGAGAGAGAGAGAAAGAGAGAACGAGAGAGAGAGAGAGATGGATAGATAGATAGATAGATAGAGAGAGAGAGAGAGAGAGAGAGAGAGAGAGAATCCCCTTTAAAAGATTCTTTCCTTTTTCCGGATTTCCCCATTTCCCTCCTTCTCCTCTTTCTGTCGGTAGATTCAAAAAAGAAAAGAAAAAAAATAGAAAGAAAAAAAAAGGGAAAAAAAAATTGTGCGAGAACTCACGCGGCAGGTGGGGTAATGCTGATACCTAACTCATCCGCAAAACGGTTCAGAATTTTTTTTTTTTTTTTTTTGCTTCTCTCGTCCCCTCTCCCCCTTCTATCACCCTAGCCTACGAGGGAAAGAGAAGGATGTTAACGAGATTCGAATACATACAAATATATATATATATATATATATATATATATATATATATTTCTTTTTATTTATTTATTTATTTATTTATTTTTTTAATTTGGAATCTATTATTTTCACGAGACGATCCGAACGAATTACAATCGTTTGAATGAACCTAACGACGATAAGAATGTAAAGTGTAATGAAATATAACAAAAATAGATATATCCCTTGATTTTCTATTTTTCTTTTCCCTTCTTTCTTTCTTTCTTTTTCTTTCTTCTTTTTTTCTTTTTTTTTTTTTTTTCTTAACAAAACCGACGCGAAATTTCGGTTTCCTCGCACAACCCTCTCATTTTTCCCTTCCTATAAACACACATACATACATACATACATACATATATATATATATATATTCACACGATACGAACAGTACAAAGTTTCGTGAATTTTCTAAAGATTGTGAGAAAAGGATTAGGATCCGAAAAAAGGGGAGTAATGCGAACGGTGTGAATCGGGAGCAGAAGAGAGACAGGAAGAGAAAGCACACACACCAAAAAAAAAAAAAAAGAAAAGAAAAGAAAGAGAGAGAAAATTTTGACCGCTTTGCGAACTACTTCTCGATGTAACGAGAGACCCGAGAGAGATAATCTCGAAATCCTTTATTCGAGAAGATCGATCGTACAGGACGACACTTTAACGCGACGCGTCCTCCTTCTTCATCATCATCATCATCATCATCATCATCATCATCATCGTCATCATCGTCGTCGTCGTCGTCGTCGTACAAATTTGTGAATAATTAAAAATCCGCGTTAAAAAAAAAGGAGGGCTAGGTGTATGGGGTATGGGGTATGGGGTATGGGGTATGGGTAAGAGGTATGGGTGGTTTGATAGATCGGGGCCGACGAAACGAAGGGGTAGTTTGGCTTTAATCGATCCTGTAATCGCCGGGTCCGACAGTTGGCCCCGACTGCCTTTTTGTCGGCAGTTAGATGGATGGAGCCATTTACATTTTGTCAGTGCGACATGCGCTCGTGCCTGCCGCTATCATATCTATCACAACCAACCAACCCACCCACCCACTCACCCACCCACCCACCCACTCACCCCTCTTCTCTCTTTCTCTCTCGTTCCAAAACCTCCCTAATCCCCGTCCTCACGTTGGTGTCTCGATGGTGTTGGTATCTACCAGTATGACCACCGGTCCAATTCGCCCACCCCCACCCCTCCCACCCTCCACCCTCGTCAACCACGTGCGCGCGAATTTATTAAAACAAAAAAAAAAAAAAAAAGAAAGAAACAACGAAATAACGAAGAGAAGAAAATACGTCGGACTAATCCATTCTAATACATTCTAATACATGTGAAAAACTAACTATTAGATTGGATCTATTGGAAATAATTCATTGCCGATAATATCTCAACGCGCAACGATATTAATATTTGAATAACAATAGTAATAATGATTGAATGTATGCGTAATAAAATTTCCTAGTAAAATGTCTTTTTATCCGCGTTAGAAAGATCGTCGCGAACTTTCCTGAACGATCCGATATCTCGAACGTTGCTGTTGTCTTTTTCATTTTGTTTTACTTCTTTATTTCTTCTTTTCTCTTGCCTTTTCGTTTTGAATTTTCTTCTCGTTGCGACGTTCGGCGAGGCGATATGGAGAAAAGGTTTTATTTTATTTTATTCATTTTCTTTTTTTTTTTTCGTTTTCCTTTCAACGGGTGGCACGTAACGAGCGTTATCGACGAGCGCGCTCTTGACCGAAAAAAACGGCAAAACCGAGAAAAGATCGATTCTACCAATTGGGTTCATCCCGGATGTTAAAGGGAATAAGAAGAAATTGACAGATCCGTCAACGTGGATGACACCTTCGGCACGGTACGATTCTAGCCGTCCAGGTGGTCGCTGTCGAACTATCGACAGACGACGACTCTTTCTGTCTGTCTATCTGTCTGTCTGTCTGTCTGTCTGTCTGTCTCTGTCTCTGTCTCTGTCTCTGTCCGTCCTTCCTTCCTTCCGTCTATCTGTCTATCTACCTATCTCTCTCTATCTCTCTATCCATCCGTCGTCCTATTCCCCCCTTTTTTCTTTTTATTTTCTCCTCTCTCTGTCTCTCACTACATCCTATCCTATCTACTATCCTCTTCTCCTCTTTCTCTCATTCTCCTTATTTCGTCGGCATCTGCGCGGATAATACCAGGGGATAGGGATTATACGCCAATGGGATATAGAAGAGAAACCCAATGACATTGGCTTAGGATGAGGAAGAGCATTTCTCTACGTACTACCCTCAAAAACCATAAACAGATCGATCATCTTTCAAACGGTTGTCGAATTGAGAATATTTCCCTTTTTCTTTTTCTTTTTTTTTTCTTCTTCTTCTTTACTACATCCGACCGAGATATTTGATAAGATTAATCCTATCGAACCGAACGATTAGAAAAAAAAAAAAAATGAATTTAATGATATAAAAAAAAAAGAAGCGAGGGAGAAAGAGAGAAGAGAATAAAGAAAGGAAAGAAATAAGTATCAAAATTTTCTCAACGTATAGATCTCCTTGAGAGAGACGCACACACACGGGTCGGTCACCGCACGCGTGCGAAAAAGAGAATATATATTTATTCCAATATATTAGATTAGATTAGATAGATGGATTACGATCGGGAAAAGGTAAAGGAATAGGAAAAAAAAAAGAAAGAAAAGAAAAGGGAAAAGAAAATCGAGGAAATTTCGAAGAAAGGAAATCGCACGATTTCTCGGAATCTCGATGTCTCTCTCATTCGATTGAATAGAACTACGAGAGTGTGAGAGAGAGAGAGAGAGAGAGAGAGAAGGAGAGAAATTTCCCTTCCTGGATTTCCAAAAGGCGGCACGCTGCTGATGCGATAAACGCTTAAACGATACACACACACATACACACATATATATTTATACATATATTTGTGTGTGTGTACATATGTACGTAACTATCCATTTACATACACACACACACACACACACACACAAATACATACGTTTATACTTATTTATATACTTGTATAACATATACATATAAATATATAGTATACTTACATATAATACTACGTTTATACCATATACATATATATATATATATATATATATATATATATATATATATATATATTGCGAAAAAGGGTGAGAATAAGAGAGAAAGAGACAGAGATAGAGAGAGAGAGAGAGAGAGAGAGAAAAAGAGAGAGAGAGACAGAAATAGAACTCACCTCCCAAGCGTAACGGGGATTGAAAGGCTCGCTCACCCACTTGCAGGAAAAAGGACCGAATCTGGTACCCCGTGGTATATCTTTTCTAGCTCGAACTTGCGGCCCACCACCACCACCACCACCACCACCACCAGGCGCTGAACCACCGACCTCGACCTCGGGAACGAGTGACACCCACTCGTGACTCAATTGGTCCTTTGGCTCTTGCTTTATCGTGTCCTCTATATAAATCAAAACATAAAGACAAAAAGGGTCATACATACCGTCACTTTCTCCCTCTCTCTCTCTCTCTCTCTCTCTCTCTCTCACACTCACTCACTCACTCACTCACTCTTTCTCTATCTATCTATCTATCTATCTATCTATCTATCTATCTATCTCTACCTCATTATCGATCCTCACATTTGTAGAATCTAATTCAATCGTACGAAAAACGAAAGGTTCCTCGTTTGGGTGTACGTAAAAAAAAAAAAAAAAGAAAAAACACTTCGATGCACGAGAGGATCGCGACGAGGAATAAAAAGAAAAAAGAAAAAAAGAAGATAAAATACGAAAGTTGAAAAATTAAAAAAAAAAAAAAAATAAAAATAAAAAGTTATTCCAACGTCGAAATATCTATCGAATTCGATCGGTGAATAGAGATTCTACTCACGATGATAATCGTTCCGCGTTCTCGAATAATCCTTCTGTTGTTCGTTATGTTTATCGAGATAATCCCAAGACATCCTTCTATCGTCGTCCCTAACGGACGGCGGCCTTTGTTGTTGTTGTTCCTTCTCATAATTCTGTTGTCTCTCCATAGCCGGAGAATAGCCACGCGATTGCGATTGCGATTGTTGTTGATAGCCACTCCTAGTTTGCGAGGTATTATAATCCAAAGGCGTATCCTGTATTGGATTAGACATGTGGAGAGCTTTGAAATCTCTGTAAATAGGGTTGCCGTTGCTTGCGTTGCCACTACTGCCACTAGTATTATTATTATTATTGTTATTGTTGTTGTTGTTGTTGTTGTTGTTGGTGCTGTTGTTGCTGTTGCTACAGTTTTCCTCCATCTCGCTACTATCCGCCGCAACACCACCACCTCCTCCACCTCCACCTCCTCCACCGCCACCTCCTCCCCCTCCTCCACCACCACCACCACCACCACCGCCTCCTCCACCACCACCACCACCACCACCGCCTCCTCCACCACCACCTCCTGTGGTATTTCCGGTTGACGTCCCTGATACCGACTCGCCTTCGTCGCTGCTTCCTAAAACAAAATACGTACAACGCTGTACTAAATACAATATGCAATGCAATGCAATATGCAATATATTCAATGCAATGCGAACAACATAAAAATCAAATGCTTACGAGAAGGAGCCGAGAAACGATTCGGATCAAAACGGCCGATCATCTTTCAACGCCGTTGAGTATTCCTCTCTCGACAACGAATCGTATGTTTTATATTTTACAAATAATTTTATAATATGTATATATGCAAAGAAAGAATATTTTATATCTTTCATGGATTTTTATATATAATAGTTATTGTATGGTTTGAATTATAACGGAGTACGTTGAACGTCGAAGGGATTCGATTCGATCTCGATAAAGACAGTCCCCTACCCTACCACCCCCTCCCCCCCCCCCTTAACCCATAGAGCCCCCGCTCCCGCCCACTCCTTTCTCGGCAATCATCGTCCAATAGAAAAACGATTTTCAACACTTTACATTCGCTAAGAGGAACGACAAAGACGACGGAAACGTCGATGTATCACTCTAACGCTATTCTAAGATAGAAAATTCAATTTACCGGATGGATTTGCATGTTCCACCGATGCCCCCCTGGGTTTTTGGGTTACGTGTACGAGGGGAGTGAGGGAGGGATCTTTTGAAAGAAGGCGATCGTTCGATCAGATCGATCGGATCGATCGGATCGTTCGCGAAGAATAGCTCGGCTTGAAATTAGTTAACCGACGAAAGAAAAGTGGTTCAGCATCGAGATCAATGGAATCGATGAACGGAGTCGAATTTTTCGAAAGAAAAAACGAGAAGAAAAAAGAAAAAAAAAAGAAAAAAGAAAATCGTTTGCGAACTTTTGAACTAATAATATATCCTTTCCTTTGTTCTTCTTCCCATTTGATTTCATAATATTTCTTTTCATTATTCTCTCCTTTTAATGGACCATATTGACGGGATATAGTGTAGAAATAAATGCCAATTGGATGACATCTATCTATCTATTTATCTATCATTTGTTCAACGACACACAGTTGTATAATACTATTGCAGCTCAAATTGAAAAAAAAAATATATATATATATATGTGTGTGTGTGTTTAGGATGATAAGATTGAAATTTTATAACGTTGTAAGTATCTATATTCCAAATCAATCAACGGGCCGTTTTATTTAACGACCTCGCACTATTTATAAAAGAGAAAGATTTTGGTTAGAAGTGATTAGATTTGATTAAGATCGATAGTATATATATATATATATATATATATATATATATATATATATATATAAAGAGGGAGAGACATATGATACATTTTACGAATGAAAAATGCGTTACAAATAAAGAAACCTGTAATCACTTTTCGAAGAAGAAAATAGATAAACGCGCAGTTACATATCCTTTTTCAATTTCCTATTTTTAAATGTGTACGGATAGAGAATCTTACGATTTATTTGGACGACCTCATGAAGAACGAATGAATTCGTCTCGGGACCCTTATAATAAACACAACCTTATCTTCCAATCGAAAGATATTCACGAGAAAGAGAGAGAGAGAGAGAGAGAGAGAGAGAGAGAGAGAGAGAGAGATAAATAGATAGATAGAGTAAGAGAGAGTTCTATCGATTATCAAAAAACAAACATATATATATATATATTTATACATAGACACACATACACGCACACACAGAATTTTATGCGAGTCTCCTTTCGAACGGAACCTGCCGTAGGATGCCGCAAAGAAAATTACACCATGACGAGTCCTTTGCAAACAACATAAGCTCTGCGTGAATATCAACCGTTAAGTAAATTTGCAGGTGTATCTATAATAATAATAACGATAATGAAAAGAAAAGAAAAGAAAAGAAAAGAAACGAGATAAGAAAAGGTTGGAAAGAAGCGTGACAAAAGGAAAGAATAAAAAAGAATACGTTTTACACGAAAGTGATAACAAATCTTCTTCGACGAATTCATATCCGTAATTAAAATATCGATCATCATCTCTATACTAATCTTAGATATTGTACGTACGTTGTAATATCGATCGAGAGAATCTAATTGAGAAAGAAAAAGGTATATACATATATTTAAAAAATACTTAAAAACGTGGCTGAGGATTGATATAAAAAAAAAATCGCAAAGAAAAAAGAAAAAAGAGAAAAAGAAACAAATTTCCGATAGGATTCTAATCGAGATAGCAAACAAAGGCCACGTAGAATGCATCCGGTTTATTGTCGGGAGAGTGTAAAAGTCGTAAAAGAAAACGGTGATCCTACGAGTAGGGCTAGTAGACACGGAGACACGAAGCCTAGAGTATACTCGTTCTATCGATACAACACACACACACACACACACACACACACACACATATACTGGCAAAGAGCAATAGAGAAGTATCGTATAACGACGCGTTGGCTCGTTCTTTCTCGATAAACATAAATCGAGATATAACGAGCGCTTTACGACAAATAGAAAGAAGAAAGTATTTTCGACGATACGAATAGAGCTTTGTTCCTTCGTGATAAGCAAAAAAAAAAAAAAGAAAGAACACAAAAAAAGGAAGGTAGAAAAGGAAAGAAAGAAAGAAAACGAAAGATAGAAAGTCATAACGAGGATCAAGTTATATACGGAGATAACTGATATTATTTATAGAGAAATGAGTCAAGAACAAAGAAAAAAGAAAAAGGTGGAAATAAAGAGAGAGAAAAAATCACAGAGTGAAAGAAATTCTTCGTCACGGAGTATTAATTATTGACCCTCGGTGTATCGCTTCCTAATCCTTCGCAAAAAAAAAAAAAAAAGAAATGTTGGCCCCCTCTCCTTCCCACAATTAAATTCGATCGATCGTACAGTTAAATGAATGTCGCGGTTGTTCGCGTAAAATCCAACGATTAGAATTTCTAACGAAACCTTCTTCTTCTTTTTCTTTTTTTTTTTATCTTCTCTCTCTCTCTCTCTCTCTCTCTCTCTCTCTCTCTCTCTCTCTCTCTCGCTTGAAAATCAATGAAAAATATGTTACGAAATTGTATATATACGTAAGAGTACGTTCTTTTTAAAGTTCCTTATTAAAAAAAAAAAAAAAAAAAAGAAGAAGAACTCTTATAGGACTCCCATCAATGGTACCCAATCGACAGAACAAACAGGATTTCACGGAAATCCCATCAGAGGGTTCTATCGTACGTTATAAAGCGGCAAACCATAGGATCCTATGGTGGTCCAACGCGTAACGACAATATTTGGGAAAGCATCAAGAGAGATGCGAGAGTAGAGTAGTACCACGTACCACCTAAAGTTAAAGGTCTTTGACTCCTGTGGGACGTTGCTTACGGGAGTGCGCTCGAAAACACATTCTCTCCCTTTTCTATAGAATTACGAGTACTTGAATATTATCCTGGATGATAGCACCTCGAGAGCTTCTAAGAGCGATTAGGAAGCAGTGTACACATCTCTCTCTCTCTCTCTCTCTCTCTGTCTCTCTCACACACATACTTAAAAGGATTATCGACTATGAAGAGGTTAATTTATTCGTGAGAAGATATTATGTACCCTCTTGATCCTCTTGTCTCTCTTTGATATATCCTCGTCAAACATTTGACGCGAGCGTGTCGAATCAAATGAAAAAGAAAAAAAAAAAATGTGGATAGAAAAAAAAAAGAAATTAACTTCGGTCAAAGGGATAAATCGATCGGCGTGAGTAAGTGAAAGAAAAGAATTAAAAAAAAAAAAAACAATAACGTGCTTATATAAAACCATGTCGTCCCTTTGCAATCACTCAAATGTTATATATATGTATGTATGTATGTATGTATAATATAGGTCTCTCTTCAAATGGGTATAATATCGATTTCAATATTCAAGAAATGCTTTTTAATATTTATACTAACAGTTTCGAATAAATTTATATATATATATGTGTGTGTGTGTGTGTGTGTGTGTGTGTGCATATGCATAGACGAAATCTACGATTCATAATAAAACCGAAAAAAAGGAAAGAAAGAGAAAGAGAGCATTCTTTAGAGATCCGGAAAAGACAATTAAGCAAATTGGTGATTAAAACGAGCTATTGGAGGAGCGATTGGCACCAGTTAAAAAAGATTTCACACGCGAACAAAACCGCATATTCTGACCGCAAAGGACATCCTGAATCGATACGAAGATCCTAAAGGAGCTCGTTCCAAGTTATATACATGTCTACATGCATACATACATACATACATACATATACGTTACACGCGACCACACACACACACACACACACACACATTTACATATATGAAATACTAAAAGTAGCGTGATATTGAAAGAGAAGGAGTCTTCGTTAGATAATTAAGATAGTAACAGCGATTCGTTTTACTAGGATACGAATGAGGTTAATTAGAAGAACTCAACGCGCTGACTGGATCCTGTGGCTTCGAGGACTCAAAAGGCATCGTTTACCGAATGTGATAATATTTTATTATCAGTTCCTCTCGTCACGGAATCGACGCAACGCCCCGTATCGGCCATTTCTGCCAATCCAATTCGTGGACATTAAATATACCCAACATATACGAATATTCCGTTGAAGTCCGACTTCCGGAGGCACAGCTTGCGGTTTTGAACTTCCTTAATGATCCTTCTTGTCAACAGGACGAACGTACCGATATCTTTTACTCTCGAAGGTCTATGGAGAGAGAGAGAGAGAGAGAGAGAGAGAGAGAGAGAGAGAGAAAGAGAAGAAAGAAAAAGAACGCACTGAGAAAATATCGTTAGATTGTAATAAACCTTATTAGTTAGAATTTAATTATTATTATTGTTATTAGTATTATAATTTATTGTTACATAATATTTTTATATACACACGTATAATATAAACATATGCGTACGTACGTACGCGCGTGAGTATACGTATTAACAATTACGTAGAAAATTTAATTAATAAATATTGTTGTTATTATAATCATCAATATTGTTATCAATATTATTATTTGTACTTGAAGGTAATGTATATATCCTCACGCTTTATACGATCGATCACAATCGCATAATGCAAATCATTGAAATTAATCTCTAATCATCCGTACAACGAGCGAGTGAGCGAACGAGCGAGAGAGAGAGAGAGAGAAGGAAGAAAACGGTACAAAAACAAAAAGAAAGATAAGACAAACAAACAAAGAAAATTATGATTCGACGCTTACCACTCATTATTTTGCCGAAGCTGGATTGAGACAAGTCGAGACAAGTCAAGTTCATTCCCACGATGA
>OU964982.1:2738754-2776254 GCA_918808275.2 Dolichovespula sylvestris
ATTCGTGAGAGGACGTATATGTCTGTGTGAATGCCACGCCTGTACTCTCTAAAATCGTACAAATAAGTGCATATACCAATATATATATATATATATATATAGATACGTGTACGTATATCTCTACCTACCTACCTATACACACATACACACAACACATATCTATATATATATATATATATATATATATATATATATATATATATATATATATAACGAGTGGCCAAAATAGTGATCGACGAAACTACGAGTAATCGCGTCAACGGTCGTGCTCAGGAGTCTATAATTTGTGTGCTTGACAGAATCGCCTCTCTTTCTCTCTCCTCCCCTCTCTCTCTCTCTCTCTCTCTCTCTCTCGTTCTAACGTGCCATTGAGAGCCACGTAAGTAGTCGAGAAAAAGAAAGGAGAAAAGGAAGAAATATATATATATTTATATATGGAAGAGTAAGAAAAGAGAGGAGAGGGATCGAGAGAGAGATCGAGAGAGAGAGAGAGAGAGAGAGAGAGAGGGGGGAGAAAAAAATGTAAAAGAGGGAGGAACGCCCCCCTGCTTGGAGGAACTTGAGACGCGATTGTTGTACGCCGCGTGCACGTCGCGCATACGCAAGGTATTGTCCCTAGTTAGAGGCCACCGGAAGTCACCGGAAGACGATGAACTAACGGAAGACCCTAGCCCTTCTTATATATATATATATATATACTCTCTCTCTCTCTCTCTCTGTCTCATTCTCTTTTTTTCCTCTTCTTTTTCTTTTCGGTACCTCCTCCTCGATAGAAGAAGGAGGAGGAACCTTTTTCGTACCCGGCAGCTTGTCTCTTTTTCATTCTCTCGTTTCATACTATAACGAAGGACAGAGGGCGGTGGGAGGGGAAGGGGAAGGGGAGAGAGAAAGAGAGAGAGAGAGACTCTCGACTTAACGATTTCTCAGCTCGCGCCTATCGGCTTTCTTCGAGAGTTCAAGGTCAACGTTCTAGAAAAATCGATGATAACTACCGTGCCACGTGGATTTCGAAGTTTTCGAGAGAATCGATAAGATGGAAATAAGAAGAGAGAATAAGAGAATGAGAATGAGAGAGAGAGAGAGGGGGGGGGGGAAGAGAAAGAAAGAGATAGGGAAGGCAATCAATCGAGCGTCTTTTCCTTGAGCTAAGAGAATTAGGTTGCCAGGTCAAGATCGTGTTAGAGAGAACAACGAGAAGATCCAGATGTGTACGATAATACCCTATGGTGGCACGCGAACAACCGGAAGACGATCAAGTAGGGAAGATCCGGTATATATATATATATATATATATATATACGTATGAATATATGTATGTATTTGTAGGTATTGTACGTATGTACGTTCCGTCCGTTCTTCTCTTCGTGCACGCGCTTGTTAACCAACCTTCCTTTCATTCCATACTCCTCCCACTAAATGCGAATACTATTTTAAGAAAGTAAGACTAGAACGGCACGGTGGAAACTATTCGTTATATTGAACGACGTTAGGACGAAAAAATATATCGTTCGATAAATGGCACGAGAAGTAAAGGAACGAGGTAACGAAAAAGATAAAGATAAAGAAAAAAAAAAAAAAAAAAAAGATCAGAATAATAATAATTATTATAATTATAATAATAACGATGACAACAACGGCTAGAGCAACGATAGCAACGGCATAAAGAACAAGAACAAGTACAAGAGGAACCGATGACGCATGGAAATTATAAATGAAAAATCGATAATACGAGTTTAATAACCATTGCAACGATGTGCTTAGCTTATTGGAAATCGGTGCTTTGGCCACGTGCTGCCTCCGTAACTACTGCTACTACTGCAGCTACTGCTGCTGCCAGTACTACGGCGTGGCAGGACAGCGTGCAAATATTGATGCATTAACAATGCAAGCTAATTATGTTTTGGTTCGAGTGCACCCATAGCCTTGGTCGTCCAGTAACACCGTACTTCCGTGTGGATCCGGCGTCGACGGTACCGATGGTGATGGGGCGATGGTGGGAAGAAGGGGGTTACCACCGCTACCTCCTACACCACCTCCACCATATCACCACCTCCACCTCCACCATCACCTCCACCACCAACACAACCACCGCCATCACCACCACCGACGTCGTCATCGTCGTCGTCCTGGTGGGTTCGAAGTTTGCAGTGCCCACCAGCAGCTCGGCCATTCTACCATTGTGATCCAGGGCTTTGGTACACAGCCGGAGGCTGGCTCGCGGCCGCAACTCGCCGTTAAATTAATTTTATCTCATGTCTCACATTAATTTTCTATCTCTCTCTCTCTCTCTCTCTCTCTTCGTCAGCTAGGCCGTTACGCGCGAAAGCAACGAGAAAGCTAATGCCAACTTGATATTCCCATAATGGCCAGAGGGTGATACTACCAATTGTTATTTTTATATCGTATACAATACAACGCTTATAATGTATGCGAAACGTAAAAATTTTCTATAACTCATTGTTCCGTTTAGTCCTCGTTTCGTTCCGTTCCGTTCCGTTTAATTTATTTTCCATTCTTTCCCTTTTCTCCTTTATTTTTTTTTATCTTTTTTGTCTCGTTCTCTTTTTTCTCTCTTCTTCTTTAAATAAATGAACGAATGAATGAATGAATGAATGAATGAATGAATGAATGAATGAATGAGAAACGAGCGAAATTTGGACGAATTATATACTTCTTAAGCGATTTTATCCAACGACGATACGTTCGTACTTATGAAAGTGTTAAGAAATTGTTAAGGAAAATATTATTTCTCATTAAATAACTAATATGATTATTTCATCAATTATGTTCGTTAGATCGTTGAATTGTATACGAATTAAATGATATTTATAGAATTGAAGCCATTAGTTCAATCGACCTTTTACTTGCCATCGTTAAACGTTTCTGACATTGGTATACACATATATGTACGTACATATACATATTATATATTATATATTATATATTATATATTATATATTATATATTATATATTATATATATATATCATATATGTATATATTATTTTGATTATAACTTCTCAACGAACTCGAGTTGATGAGAACGATAAATTTAATAGCGTGAATCGCCGTGGAAAGACCGTAAGCTTACATACGCATACGAGTTCGTATACGTTCAACGAGGTCCAGAGAGAGAGAGAGAGAGAGAGAGAGAGAGAGAGAGAGAGAGAGAGAGAGAGAGAGAGAGAGAGAGGAAGTGCTATGCTTGTCCGTGCCAAAAACTTTTAACCAAACTCGATTATTTTGAGTTTAATTAAAGCTCGCGTTAAGCGACAGGCCGCTTAATTATTCCTCGACCATTCGAACGAAGCCGTTACGAAATTCTGCCAAATGATGGATCGTACTTACGTTGTTAGGACAACGAAAATAAAAGAAAAAAAAGAAAAAAAAAAGAAGAAAAGAGAAAATAAAACAAAAAAAAAGAAGAAAAAAAAGAAAGGAAAGAGGGAAGAGACGGTCGTCGAAAAAAATTAATTACCTTCGATAATTTTGCAAACGAAATTATACGACGAATTCTTTTAACGAAGATCGACATTTTCGAACAAGATTTCTCTCTCTCTCTCTCTCTCTCTCTCTCTCTCTCTCTTTATTTCTTTATTTTATTCTTTTTTTCAAACTATCAAAACGCTCGTTTAAATACAATTGGACTCTCTCACGGAATAAAATTATTAACGTAGATAAAAACGCGGTACGAATTCTCTTTGATAAATAAAATCTTTTTCTTTTCTTTTCCTTTTATCTCTCTTCCTCCTCCTCCTCCTCCTCCTCCTTCTCCTTCTCCTCCTCTCCTCCCTAACGTCGACTTAGAAAACTAAGAGTAAGAACGTCGAAGATCGAAGCACAAAACCCCTGCGGATATTATCAGCCCTTCGGCTAACGTTATAAGGGTAGAGGAGAACTCGTAGGAAGGAAGGAAGGAAGGAAGGAAGGAAGGAAGGAGCGAAGGGGGGAGGGAAGGGAAGGGAAGGGGGAACAGATGTTTTTGAGCGCGAGCCAACATCGTAATCTATGTTCCGCAACATCGTAATTAAAGGAAAAATGAATGTTCCGAGAATTTTCGCTACTAAGAAGTTTAGCTTCCCCAATCGTCGTCGTCGTCGTCGTCTCGGCTTTATTAGGCATCCTCTCTTACGATAATTATTAATCAATCCCGATTAATCGAATTATGCTGCGACGATGTTTCGTCCTTTTTCTCCTTTCTTTTCGTTAAAAACAAATGTAATAAATTATCAATCGTATCCTATCCCAGAGACGATCGTTTTCTTTCTTTTTTTTTCACGGCCACCAATCTTCGCGATTCTTTCGTTTCCTTTCTATTCTTCTTTTTTCCATTCTTTTCCTTCTTTCTCGTCGTCCTACCAGTTCGACAATCGGCGTTCCTTTTCAAAAAAAAAAAAAAAAAAAAAAAAAAAAAAAAGCAAAGAGAATGATCGAAGAGGTTTACGTTCGCACTCATCGTTCGGTCAAATAAATTACGAAAGTAAAAGTCAAAGTAAATTACGAATCCCGTCTCTTTACGATCTATCTCACGTTCGGTGCATAAACATTGATAGATAACAATGGCCGTTGTTTGACCGCTTACCCTCCGTCCCTTAAGGGATGACGCCTGACCATTTTTCCCGTGGCCGGTTAGATAAAGCGAATTTCAAAGTTTAAAATCAATCGGGGTCGTTGTTGCTTTCCGATCTTCGTAAGTTGAGAAAGGAGAATAGAAAATAGAATATATACTCTCGTCTCTCTCTCTCTCTCTCTCTCTCTCTCTCTTTCAATAATAAGATACGATCTGATCGTATTGCTATCGCGTTTGCACTACAATGAAGTACGAAATGGAAATCGAGAATCGTAGAAAAGAGAGAAATCGTACGAAGAGGAGAAGAAGAGGGGGAGATTGACTTTCTTCGACGACAATGATTCAAAAAAGAAAAAAAGAAAAAGAAACAAAAAAAATAAAGGATTTGAGTATTTTCTACATGTACAAATTCAAAAGGAATATATGAGCGAATGAAATTTCGATAGAAATGGGACTACCTTCTCTTGTCTTGTCTTTCTTTTATTAATTTTAATTAATTAATTTATTTTTTTCTTTCCTTTAATTCATTTCGACCAGATTCATTCGTTCGTTCATTCATTCGTTCGTTCGTTCGTTCATTCATTCATTCATTCATTCATTCATTCATTCATTCATTCATTCATTCATTCATTCATTCATTCATTCATTCATTCATTCATTCATTCATTCATTCATTCATTCATTCATTCATTCATTCATTCATTCATTCATTCGTTCCTGCGTTAAAAATAAAAACAACAACGACGACGACAATGACAAAAATAACGACGACGTCGACGTCGACAGTAACAAAAATAAAATAAATAAAATTAAATTAAATTAAATTAAAATTAAAATAAAAAATAAAATACGAGAAGTAAAGATAGCGAAGAATATAAAACCGTCCACGACAAAGCTCCGTGCGAATAACATGATGATATATATATATATATATATATATATATATATATATATATATATATATATATATATGAAGAGAGAGGGAGAGAGAGAGAGATAGATAGAGAGAATAATAAAAAGGGACATCATCCCTCTAGTTCGGACAATCTATCGTCAGATTCGCAATACGATAGATAAGAAGTCAGATATCACAGTAGTCGTTCCATCACGTGTGCGAATGGAGACCAACTTGAATTCTATTCACGTTAGTTGGAAGAATGGCACCGTGATTCTATTCAATAGTAAAAGAGAGTAAGAGAGAGAGAGAGAGAGAGAGAGAGACGATGCAGTTGGCGCGGAAAGGGGAGAGAGGGGTGGAGAAGGGAGGATGGAAACCATCTGGGAAATCGTATATCTTCGATCTAATGGTACTCTCTCTAACATCAAGCAATATCCGCAATTGTGGAAGAGTAATCGATCGGAGGACACTATTCTCAAGATATATATATATATATATATATATATATATATATATATATTCTTTTTCTTTCTTTCCTTTCTTTTTATTTATTTTTTATTTTTTTATTTTTCTTTTTCAAAGAACGGGGAAGTTCCAAGCCCCGGTACTCCACCCTTTCATACACATTTTCTTTTCTCTTCTTCTTCTTTTTCACTTTTCACCTTTTCTCTTCTTTTTCCATTTTTTTTGTTTCTCTCTCTCTCTCTCTCTCTCTCTCTCTCTCTCTCTCTCTCTCTCTCTCTCTTTTCTTATCCCCGTGTCCACGAAAGCGAAGTCGGTGAAAATGCCAAACGTAATGTTTCTGTTGGAGTCAATGTGAAAAAAAAGAAATAAAAATAAAATGAAATAAAAGAGAAAAAAAAAAGAATGAAAAAAACATCGAGACCTGTATAAGTAACCTGTGTAACGAGTTATACAACGTTAGACCATCCTACACGTTGGACGATTCCTCGAGAGAAACAGAGAGAGGTTTGACGACACTGGCAGAGAAAAGGAGAAGAGATAGGGGAAGAGAGAGAGAGAGAGAGAGAGGAGAGAGTCGTTATAGGCGTGAAAGTTTACTGTCTGAGGGCGAGAGAGAAAGAGAGAGTTACCCCCCATAGAGTAAAGTTTGATCGGGAACGTAATTGAAATTTCACTTAACTCTCCTTCGCCGTGTTCGCTCGTATATCTACTTCTCATCTTTGTAAATGTATGCGAAAGATATATATATATATATATATATATATATATATATATATATATATAGATAGATAGATAGATAGATAGATAGATAGATAGATAGATAGATAGATAGATAGATAGATAGATAGAGAGAGTTAATCGATAAAAAATTTGTCATACCGATCGAGAATTATATTCCATTTCTTTTCCCTTTTTTCTTTCTTCTTTCTCTTTTCTCTCTCTTTCTTTTTAATCTTTTTTCTCTTTTCTTTTTTTTCTTTTCTCTATGGAAACAGTAGCGCGCACGATACTCAAAAACACGAGGAACGAGGAGGTTAGAGGGTTAAAAGTCAACGTACCCTTTCCCTCGACGTTTCGAAGAAAAAGAAGAAAAATAATAATAATAATGATGATATTGAAAGAAGAAGAAGAAATAAGTTAACATAAAGAGAGAGAGAGAGAGAGAGAGAGGAGGAAAAGAAAGAAAGAAAGAAAAGAATTCGGAGAAGAAGAGACGCGAAAATTTGTCGAAAGGGGCCAGATCGTCGAGAGAGAAGGGTAGGCCTTTTTCTTTTCTTTTTTTTTTTTTTTTTATTTCTTTCTCTCTTTTTCAAGGGTTGCGTCTCTCTCTCTCTCTCTCTCTCTCTCTCACGCGAGGTGATCATTCGGCAGTTATTGTGTTTTTGCGGTTTATCCAAAAATATACGATAGAAAAGTTCGAAAGAACGAAGGCGTGAGAAATAAAGTTGGCATTCTCGCACGTTCCTACTTTTTCTAAGGTTAACGTAATTCACGTATGATTATTTTCATTGAGGGAAGAAAAAGGATAGAGTAGTAAGAGACAGATGGATGGACAGACAGACAGACAGACAGACAGATAGACAGACAGAGACAGATAGATAGATAGATAGATAGATAGATAGATAGATAGATAGATAAAGAAAAAGAGAGAGACGAACAGACAGACAGACAGACAGACAAAGAGAGAGAGAGAGAGAGAAAAAGAGAGAGAGAGAGAGAGAGAGAGAGAGAGAGTCAAAATCGATGAGTTCCTTTATTCCATTGTGATTGGCTTTTGATCGTCGCTACACTCGTGACTTTGTCAAAGAGGAGAAAAATATAGTAGGAATCGTGGAGTTCGATAAATATCGAAAAAGATCAACGATTCCTTCACCCTCTGCTACACCCATACACAAATACATCCACAGATAGAAACACACGCACAGACAGAAACACACACACACACACACACACACATATATAATATATATATATATATATATGCTCGCACAAGAGCAAAATCAAGAAAGAAGATTCAATTTCGCCGGTCTAACGCGTCGATTTAAAACGAATGCTCATCAAATACGAATCGTCGAAAGTGTAAAGTGAGGGGAGTCTAACGACGTGTTGCACCCCTATCTCCCACCCCCTCCCTCTCGCCCAACCCTCTTCGCTTTTGTCGAAATATTGAAATTCTCGCTGATAGGCTAATATTTATCGAGGGAAATCTTACTCGACGAGAGAGGACCAAAAAACAAAAGGGAAAGTAAAGAGAGAAGAAGAGAGGAAGCGAGAGGAGGAGAAAGAGGTTCGAAGCGAAAGACAGGTGACGTTTAGACGAATATATATATATATATATATATATATATATATATATATATTTCATTCGTTTCAAACGACACTTATCTTTCTATACGTTATATACACATACAATATATACATTACATATATATATATATAGTGTCTTCCTTTCTCTTTTTCTCTCTTCAATGTTTTTTTTTAGTCCTTTCAGTTTTTCAAAATTCTCCTTGTTTCTTTTACTTTCTCTTTTCCACCAAATAGAATTCCAGCTTTACGAGATATTCTAGAGAAATTGATCTAGAGGTATATATACGAGGTACAGGATTCCTAGGACATGGGACATTGAAATTCTATGGTAGAAATCGAATGGTTTTGGTCAATACACACACACACACACACACACACACATACACGCGCGCGCGTGCGAGACAGAGAAAGATAGATAGAGAAAAGTGGAAGAGAGACAGAGACAGAGAGAGAGAGAGAGAGAGAGAGAGAGAGAGAGAGTAGCGTTGAAACGGAACCGCGTGCGTAGGACATCAAACGCAGAATCGAGTCCTTTGATCACTCGGTTCTGTCATTCAGATGGCTCTCGGCTAACACGACCGATTGCCGGCAGGCAACCCAGACGCAACCCCATCCCCCCAACCCCCGACCCCTTCCCCCCGCTTGTCCCGTTATCGAGGTGTTAAGAAATTCATTATCGTGTCATCGACAATGTTCGATTGTTCCTTCTCACTCTCTCTCTCTCTCTCTCTCTCTCTCTCTCACTCTCTCACCCCGATCACGTTTAAATCATAATTTTAAACAAACGCGATTCCATACCATTGAAATGGTTTTTTCTCATTACTTCCCTTCGCTACTCCGCATTACTTCGCTTTACTTTACTTCACTACGCTTTGTTATTTTTCTTCGCGTTCCTCCCTTCGTTTGTTTCGTTCATTCGCGTTAATCCTCGAAAGAGCTCGTCCTTTGATAAATCCTCGATAATAATCGATTAAATGTACGATTACGTTCTCGATATATACTAGGAAGGAGCGTGATTTTGCGATTAAATGACCAAAGATGGGAATGACGTACACGGACATGGACGATTAATCGTCCCCCAACGGAGTCCTAGCAATATTATATCTTTATATATATATATATATGTGTGTGTGTGTGTGTGTGTGTGTTTGTGGATACGTATGTACTTGTGGATATAATGACGCCAATGTCCGATAACCCACAGCTAAGCGAAATGGCTTACATAGCGAAGCACTCAGAAAGGTTTGCCATTTTTTCCACGATACATCGATTGAAGGTAAGACAAGATGATATAAAATGGGGGAAGCATACTTTCTTGCTCTACCTTCTATATTTCTACACACACAAACACACACACACACACACACACACGCACACGCACACTTGCGCACGCACACACATATACATTATCGATAGATAAGTGTACACGCCATTCTAACGATCCGAATCTAAACATTGTATTACTATCAAAAAGTATAAACGATCGAGATTTATCAAACGTGTGTCTGTTTGTGTGTATCATCGATAGTCGTTAAATTTTCATCGGATTCGTTAAAACGCAAGAAAATAAAAGGAACGTAGAGACGAGGCGAAGAGAGAAAGAAAGAAACAAGAAAAAAAAAAAGGAAAAGAAAACAAAGAGAGAGAGAAAAGAAAAGAAAAGAGAAGAGAAATATGCGATGGGACGAATCGAAGGAATCGAACGACTATTATATGCGCTCGTTGGGTATATATTCCCCTGATTTTCTCTCGTCCTAATGGGCACCCGTTTCTGAGGGTACTCGAGCCCGTGTAATTGCTAGAATCCACGAGCCCGCTACTACACCGCATTTACGCGTTATGATGCGGGGTGGGTGCGTGTCGAACGACTACGACGACTACGACGACGGTGTCGGTGGTGGCGGCATCGTTGATCGACCACCTACTGGGTGTCCTTAAAGTTTTTACGCGCGTACCTTTCGATCGAAAGATCGTCGTCTCGTTCCGTTTCGCTATCATCATCGAGGTGAACATAAGATAAGAACGAAAACGATCGGATCGAACGATTGCATCGCGCTCGATTTTATCGCGATCTCGTGATAATATAAATAGACAATCGAAAAATAAAAAGAAATAAGAGGAAGGAAGAATGAGATATCGAAAGATTGGCGATATGTGTGTACGTATGTATCTCTCTCTCTCTCTCTCTCTCTTTTTCTCTTTCTCTTCTCTATCTCACCGGCCGGAAAACGATATCTCAAAGCGATTTATTATTTATTACAAAACAAATTAAGCTCGCGAGTTTACGATCGTATCCATGTCCTACGTTTTCGTAATTGGTACGTGGTGGTTGAAGATGGAAAAAAGAGAAAAAAATAAAAAAAAGATAATAATAATAATAATAACAAAAAGAAAAGAGATGAGAGGTTAGAAGTAGAGCAAAAGATCGACTATGAGCTAAGTATTGCGATCGACGAAGGTGGTGGGACGGAGATCGGGATTGGGGGTGGGTGGGTTGGTACTGGCAATGGGTAAGGATTAAACGATCATCGAGTCCGATATATAACCAGAGGGTTAAACTTTCTCTATCTCTCACTCTCTTTCTCTATTTCTCATAGAAGGGAGTAGTGGTTGGTGAAAAAAGAAAAGAAGAAAAAAGAAAAAAAAAAAAAGAAAATGGAGGGGTTAAACGAGAAGCCACTAGAAAACAATCCCTTCGTCGCAATCGCGGATGCTCTTTTCTTTCATTCTCCCGGTTCTTCTTTCTCTCTCTCTCTCTCTCTCTCTCTCTCTCTCTCTATCGTTCTCACTCTCCGCCACTATATATCCTTGTCTCTTTCTTTCTTTCTACATATTTCTTTCTTTCTCCTTTCTCTCTCTCTCTCTCTCTCTCTCTTTTTTTACTTTAGCAAGCCGACAGATGGCTCGGCCGCGTTTTTGTTTCAAGGCTCGCGCCAACAATCGTCGCATTACCGGAACAAAACGACTCGACGATCGGTCCTTTGGAAAGGAGAAGAGGAACGGGTTCCACGTGAGTTCGTACGTGAGTGAATGTGTGTACGAGAGAGAGAGAGAGAGAGAGAGAGAGAGAGAGAGAGAGAAGGAAGGAAACAATGCAAGAGAGAATCATGGTGGTTCAGGAAGTTCCCGATCGGCCATATCATTTCGTTCGTTGAACGTAACACATGTCCAAACATAGAAAAAGAATACCCCGTCGATTTATTAGATCGTCCAGTTAGATACAATGACCATGAACAATAATAATAATCATAGTAATAATAATAATAATAATAACGAAATGATGACGATAACGACGATGACAACGATGACGGCTACGACGACGACGACGACGATGACGATGATGATGATAACAATAACAACAACAACGACGACGACGACGACGACGACGACGTCGACAACAACAACAACAACAACTAGCTTCGAGTTCTCGTCCTTGCAAGTGCAACGAACCGATCGGAACCCAATTGCAGGGTTCGGGCTCGATTGTCTTTCAGGCGGGTGTGTAATCGTAACAGTTTTTGTTGCGAGAATCCTTTTTGACGATTGTACTCGCATATGTTTCGTTTTATCGTTAATATAAGTATTGCTTTTGTGAGCGAGCGCGCATGCACGTTTAACGTATATATACACCCATGTCAGAGAGAGAGAGAGAGAGAAGAATATATTGTGTGAATGATCGAAGTAATTAAGAAGGAAGAGGAAAAAAAAATAAAAAGGAAACAAAAATAAAGAAACGGTCGAAGTTGTCGATTTTTTTTAATAATAATAATGATTATTATTGTTGTTGTTGTTGTTATTATTATTATTATTATTATTATTATAATTATTATTCACGGGATATGGCGACAATGAGCTCCTTTGTAGAATATTTTAAACGAGACACTTTTAAAACTCGATATAATTTATCTCTCTCTCTCTCTCTCTCTCTCTCTCTCTCTCTCTTTCTCTCTATCTCTCTCTTTTTGGATCGTTCATGAAGAAAGAAAAAAGAAATAAAATAAACGTCTCTCCCCGTTATTTTTTCTGTTTACGTTCGCTTGGTCGTTTTAGTGTGGATCGCGTCGACGAAGAAATGACGGAGGAAAAAAACAAAAAAAACAAAAATCAAGGGATGGGACGCGTTTAAACCTAAACGCAATAATGATCGACTTGTCTTCGGCTCCTAACGTGGTTTTACGACGGTCCTAATTTCTTACAAGTTGAGGAAGGAAACGTGATGAGGCTGTACGATCAATCACGGGTTTACGAGATTTTTTTTTTTTTTTTTTTTCTTTTCATTTACCTTTTTATTTCTATTTTTATTTGTTTTTCTTAGGAGAGAACAAACACAGGGAGACGAAGAAAACACATATATGCGCATGCGCATACACGCGCGTGCATATTTTAATGGGAAATATTGACTGACGTACCACGAAAGATTTCTATATTAAGTGATTCTGTATACTGTACGTATCTATATATATATATATATATATATACGATCTGATCGATAATAATCTCGTAAAATAATGTTATCATTTTCTCGAAATTAATGATTAGGCTAATAAGAGTTAACGAAATATCTCCATTAACTATCCACGTGACTATAACCCTCCTAACGACCAAAAAAGATTTTTCACGAACAAATGGATTTCGTTCTAAAGGACGTACTACTTAGGTGCATACATACATATATACATATATACATACATACATAACACACACTTACACACACATATATATATATATATATATATATTTGTCACGTTCATGAATATGACACGTGGATACGTGTGCGTGTGAAAGAAAGAGAGAGTTAGCGTTAGTTGAGATCAGGCCAGGTCAGAGGCACACGAGAGGAATCTCCCCTCTAATGGATTTCACTCATTTTTCTCCCCCATCTCGTTGTAAGAAAAAGGAAAGAGTGAAAGAGAGAGAAAGAGAGAGAGAGAGAGAGAGAGAGAACATCGACACCAACCCCCTAAAGCGAAGCATAGTCTCAACGATTTCTTAAGGGCCAGCTCGTTCCTCCTCGTTCTCCGCGATATTTCGTTTATTCATTCGTTCGATTCTCGACAAAATATTAAGAGAAGAGGAAAAGGATACCCGTAGGAAAAGAAAAAAGAATGAGGTGGGGGGAAAAATTACTTTAAGAGAAAAAAGATGAATAAAAAAACAAAGAGAATAGAAAAGGAAAAAAACTAAAGAGAACATTCACTAATAAAATCGATGATAAGTGTCATCGCTCGTATCTGACTGTACCGTGTACATCATTTATTTTCTTCTCTCCTTCCATCTTTCCTTATATCCTTCTCCTTTTGTCGTTTAGCAAAAGTTAATCGATTCGTTTAATAGATGAAGTAGAGAGGAAGGCACGGCTGCCAAGATTGCGATTATCGATAAACGATAAACGGTTTCGATCGGAAATCGTCGAGTGGTTTAATAAACATACATACGTGGCTAACACCTACTATATCGGATCTTTTAACGATACAACGTATCTGATATTATTCGCCTATATACATACATACATATATATATATATATATACACGTGTGTGTGTAAGAATCTTTAGGGGTATAAAAGAGAAAGAAAAATAAACTGAACTAAACTGAGCTAAAGAAAAAGAACAAACAAACAAACAAACAAAAGAAAGAAAGAAAGAAACAAAAATCAATTCGAGGGAAGGAGAAAAATCTGATTGAAAAAAAGAACAAAAAATGAAAAGAAGATAAAAAGAAAGAAAAATAAAAAGACGCGAAGGCGTCCCCCACCCCTCACCCGTCGACTTCCGCTAAGTTTTTTCATTTCGTTAATCCGAAAATCGGCATTGAAGATTTGTCTTCATTCAATATTACGTACGTCTTCCTGATTCAGACCTATCACAACTAATCTTATCAATACCGACACGCGATCCTATCTCTAAGTATCTTTCTCTCTCTCTCTCTCTCTCTCTCTCTCTATCTATCTATCTATCTATCTTTCTCTCTCTCTCTCTTTCATAGTGGACACGAAAGAGATACCAAGACGACTCATCGGATCGTTGATAAATAATTTGTCGACGTTTGATGCATTGTCGCATTTGAGGGGAAAAGAAAAAGAAAAGAAAAAATAAGAGAATGAATAAAAGAAACAAAAAAATGAAAGGACGAAAAGAAAGAGGACAAAATTCTTCCCACGAAAGTCGATTGATTTTATTATCGTTTACTTTTTCTGTGGACTGACTTTCCTTCCTTCCTTCTTTAAAACTTCGGATTGAAAGATCAAAATGGATAAAACGTCCCTCCCTCCGTACCCCCCCCCCCCCGTTCCCCCCCTGGGACGTCGACGAATTTAAGCTCGTTGTTTTATAATCAACGATGATCGTCTCGTGCTTTTACCTTTTATCATTATCAAGATGCTCGTAGGTACCTCTTTTCTTCGTCGAAAACGCAGTGAAAGCATGCGAGTTACGTGCGTCCCTTTAAGATTGCGTGCCACACAGTGTTCTTCTTAGAGAGGAACGAGAGAGAGAGAGAGAGAGAGAGAGAGAGAGAAAAGAGAAGCGATAGATAATATAAGAGAGATAGAAAGAGCAAGTCGATAAGGCAAATAGGCACTTGGTGTAGTTCGCCGAACAAGAAACGACACAAATTACATGGATCACCTTCGTAACACACACTCACACACACATTTACAATACGCACGTATTACACAGACAAAACTAGTTCCTATTTCTATTTCGAAATAACTCGAGTTGAAGAATGAAAAAATGTATCCACCGTTTCTTTTTTATTATTTCTTTTTCCTTTTTTCTTTTTCCAATAGCGTCTACTATTTTACAATAGCGTCTACTTTTTCGCGATCTAAATTCGACGAAATCATTCGGGGATTTTTCTCCTTTTTCTGTTTTCTTTTTTTTTGTTTTTCCTTTTTTTTTTTTTTTTTGTCAATCATTACAACATCGCAAACGAAACGACGTAATCGCGTAAATCACTTTTCACAACGATACTCACGTCCGTTCTCGTAAAGTCCTCTCCTTCATCGAGCCAAGTTAATTGACGCAACAACGATTACACATCCTGGTTTAATCGTAATTTGCCATGACATTACATACGTAAATATATATGTACGCGTGTGTGTGTATATATATATATATATATGTATATATATAAATATATTTATATGGATGTACGTTAAGTACGATCTATCGAATAAGATCCTTCGACGATACATTCGTATTCTACAATTTTTATTATACGAATAAGATTAAAACGTTCGTGTTAAATCAATTGACGAATTTTCAGAATATATCTTTTACTCCGTTTCTTTCTTTGTTCCTCTCTAGCCCTCTATCTCTATATCTATCTCAATCCATCCATCTATGCGTCTATCCATTAATCTATCTATCTGTCGTACGTATATCTATCCTATCTCTATTCAGATCCCGTTGGTCGATCAATTTCCTCTTTTTTTTTTTTTTTTTTTTTTCTTTTCAATTTAGATATTTTAATTTAGACGTAATACTTTCAAACAATTTTCTACCGATCGCGAACAGAGTCGGGCTCGTACTGTCAAGTCTAATCAATTCGTAATTCGTCGTATCTTATTACCAATACACATAATGTATTTCTCTCTCTTTCTCGCTTATGTAACCGAACGATATTATCTAAAAAGATTAGGAACCGATTAATATTATTCGTTCAACTGTTTCTATATTTCCTCTACAATACTTACACAAAAAAAAATATATATATATATATCGATATACATATATCCTATATTACGGACTCACTTCACAACTTTCAGTTTTAGAATTCTGAAATTATTTTTTACTCTGTGATAAAAAAAAAAGGGTCGGTGTAGAGAGATAATAATTAAACAAAAAAAAAAAAAAAAGAGAACACCCAATCGGAGTGACCACAAAATTCTCTACGAATCAGAATGAGCACGTCGATGACGCTAATGAGCATAGAATGTCATATGGAAATGAATACTAAAGACACTTATCAACGTATTAATATAACTTAATACGAACTTTTTAATTGCAAAATTTCAATGTATGCATGTACGTGTGTATGACATCGATCGCTGTAAAATTATTCTTTTTTTAAATCGGCGAAGATCTACGTACGATAATATATTCGAATTGTGTCATCTTTGTGATTGAGATTGTGTTTGTGCATTAGATTAAAATCTCCTACAAAAGCCCGTTTTACGAACGTAACGTGAGAAACGTACGTAACGTGAAAATATCATTGACAACGATGACTTTACGGTGTTAATACGCGACTTTATGGTGTTAGAACGAATACGACGATGCAACGACGACGGATGGATAAAAATAAAAGAAGAATGTGAAGAGGAATAGAAGTGAATCTTTGGACCACCTGTACGTTTCTATCGCGTGGGATTTGTATTCTCTTTTTATCTCTCTCTCTCTCTCTCTCCCTCTTTCACATTAGATGTTCCCCGATCTGTCGTAAGGGCTTCGGCAGCCTAAACAATCAACGCGAACGGAGGAGATAAAGACGGCACCGTATATATATACATACATACATATATATATATATATATATATATATATATATATATATATATAGATTTGTACTATACCCATACCATATAACGTACTAAAACTCTGGAGAAGCCTTTACGAAGGAGACTCATGGGGCACCGTTGTTTGTACTAGAGGAGATAAATAGTTGAGAGGGCTCGATGACATCCGGGTCTCTCTCTATCTATCTCTTTCTCTCTTTCTCTTTCTCATCTATCTATCTATCTATCTATCTGTCTATCTCTATCTTGGACACCGCCTAGGATACTGATTATTTGGTTAATGACCTTTATTGTGCAGCGACACCGACGGGGCTTCTCACCAGGAGTAACCGGTACGAAAAAGGGATGGAAAGGGATGGGAAGGGCGGGAGGGGAAGAGGGACCCGTAAACTCTGAGAAAAAGGTGAAGAAAGAAAGAAAAGAAAAAATAAAAAGAAAAGAAAAGAGGAACAAAGGATAGCCGAGATAACGACAGGCAACCAACTACAACGACTGCAGGGGTATCTTCATCACCTCTATCGTCGCTACGAACTATTTCGCACGATACGATCTCAAGGACAGCTCTCATCAAACACTGCCATTACCTTTAATAACAGAATGTGATCGAATACAAAGGAAAAATTCGATTCGAAGACGAACGAAAACATAAGAAGGACAATATATACACATACGCGTGCGCGTACGCATACGCACATATACGTGGTCACCGTTCATTTAAAAGCGAAGTTAATTTTCGATGGATCGAATGAAAAGATTCGATCGATCAAATTCACGCCGCGATATCCCCGCCCCTCCTCCTTTTCCTCCTCCTCCTCCTCCTCCTCCTCCTCCTCCTCCTCCTCCACCTTCACCTTCACCATCTCTATCGTAATTCCACGCGCAACTGGCAAATATTTCGTCTCGGAAAAGAAAAAATGAAGAGGATAAAGGAACGAAAAAAGAAAAGAGAAAGAGAACCACGAAATAATTATTCCCTTTTCCCTTCCCACTTTTTTTCTTCTTCCTTTTCTCTTCTTTCTCTTTCTCTTTTTCTTACGCTCTCTTTCCAAGCGTTTCATTGATTTATTGGGTTTACAAAAGGAGCAGAATTAGGACTCTTGATTCTGGCAGGACGAACGAACGGACGGACGGGCGGTCGATCGGTCGGTAGGTCGGTAGGTCGGTTGGTTGGTTGGTTGGACGGTCGGGTTCGTCCGACCGAAGGGCAAGGGAGGCGTGAAATGAAGCTTCGAATTCACGAGAGGTTTGGTTAGTTCCTATGCCCTCGAGCTACGTATGACACACAGTAGCTCTCTCGTTTGTCCGACTCGTCCGACTTCTTTATGGGGCAATCTGAGACCACGGTGCATATGGGAGTGGGGTGGGATGATATAGAGAGAGAGATAGAGAGAGAAAGAGAGAGAGAGGACGTCCATCAAAGGGTTCCAAATAATTACCGCCTTCTCTCGTCTCGTAGGAAACCGGAGTAGTCGGTAAAGGGAGCGTGTAAGGGGCGGTAGAGGGATGGGTGAGGGGGGAGATGCACCGTGAAAACGAGGTATCACCTCGTCCTCTCTCTCTCTCTCTCTCTCTCTCTCTCTCTCTCACACTTTCTTTCTTTCTCTTTCTATTTCTCTTTCTAGTGATAACTTAGTGAAATATTTCACGAGTGTCAACCATCGTAACTTTCTCTTCTCTTCGCTATAGCACTCTTTCTCTTTTCTCTCTTTTTCTTCTTCTTCTTTTTCCCTAATTTTTTTTTCCCTCCTTCTTATTTTTTTCTTTTTTCCCAGTCGTCCTCGATATCGGAGATCCTAAGTCAATATAACCGGTCCTTTACTCTAAGACACTTACCACTGTGATAGGTTATATACATGTGTATATATATATATATATATATATATATATATATGTATGTATGTATGTATGTATATATTTAATCTCTTTCTGTTTCTTTTCCATTCTGTGTGTGTGTGTTTTTTTTTTGGTTCCATTCTTTTTGGAAAACCGTGCGAAAATATCGTAGTGATTTTTTACGAAAAGATAATTCAATTTCTGTCTTTTTAGAAGAGAGTTAGAGAGAAAGAGAGAGAGAGAGAGAGAAAGATCTATAGATCGAATACAATTTTACGTACACACACGCACAAATAGATATGCAGATCGTATCGATATGAAAAAAAAAAAAAAAAGAAAAAACACAAACGAAAGAACAACAACAACGACAACAACGAGAAAAGAGAGAAACAAAGAACCAAAAGGAAAAGAAAGAAGGGGGAAAAAAAGTGTTGTTGACGAAAATTGCGCGAGAAAAGTTATCTCTCTACTGTGTTTCACGGAGGTTTTAGAGGGCCTCTTCGGGTTCCAAAGTGTTTGATCGATGGATCCTCCGGCCTCGGACCGGAAATTATGCGTCAGCCTATCGTCCGCGCCGGAAGTGACGGCACGGCGCCACTACGGATCACGCCACTATCTGCCGTTTTGCTGATTGCATTTTCTTTCGTGCCTTCCCTCCCTCCCTCCAACCCTCTGGCCGACCCAACGTCGATAAACTTCCGGCACACGTTTGTTTTTTCCCGCCTTTAGAGAACGCTAGGTGACAATATTCTCGTTATGGACGTCCTACTTTTGACGCATTCCGTGATGTACCGAACGACTGATCTCGTTAAAGATAAAACCTTTTTTGTCTCTTTATTTATTTATTTATTTATTTTTTTTTTATTTTTTTAACGAAGCGGATCGAGTACTCGGATCGAAGAAATCGGTTTCGATCCGATCGAACTCTCGTCGGGATTTATATTATACGAGCGAACGATCACATATATATATATATATATATATATCGCGAAAAATAATTCAATTAATATTTAAAACGTAAACGTTAGAATTTTTATCCAGATTAAAAAAGGAAATTTTTCGATTCCTCTTAGACATATATATTTATATATACATATGTGTGCGTGCGTGTGTGTTTCAACGTGATCCGCTTAAAGGATTAACCGAACGATCGACGCATGAAAAATTTCTATTAATCTTAACGATCCTAAGCTTAAAGAAAAGAAAAAAAAAGTAAATAATTAAACAAAAACTCATCCGATTCTATCGACATTACGCGATAGAATTATTCGATCCTGTTATAATGTGTACACGCACGTATGCGTATATGGAACGTACACGTACGTAATTCTCAAATCGTACGATTGCGATTCGTCAATTGACACTATTTACTCGTCCAAATTTTCCCGTCGAAATTTATGAAAAAAAAAAAAAAAAAAGAAAGAAAGAAAACAAAAGTAAGATAAAATAAAATAAAAAGAATTAACAAAAATAAAAATATAAAAATGTACCGTACTCGGTTAAGATATAAAATCGTCTGTAAAGTCGTATGTAAGTACGATCGTTACGCGTTGTAAATTACGACGGCGAGGGGATGAAAAAAAAAAAAAAGAAAGGGAAAGAAGAAAAGAAAAAAATAACAAATAAAGATTAAAAAGAAAAAAAGAGAAAAGACAAACAAAAAAATCGAGACTCGCGATCGACTCCACTCGAAAGAATTAATCTCGTCGAGCGGTGTAGTAGTGGTAGTAAAAGTAGTAGTAGTAGTAGTAGTAGTAGTAGTTGAATGTCGCGTGCCGTTAGAGCACACATAGAACTGCAGCTGCATTCATATTCTAATCGACGGATATTGTGTGCGCGGAAGCTCTCTCAGATGTTGGTAACCGTACTCCGCTTTCGCATCGTAAGCTAAGCTGCACCGCAAGTTACCGTAGTTTAGTACCAAGCGTAACTTTAGAAGCAAGGATCCGCCCACGAGAGAAGGACGATCGTCCTTGCCAAAATCGTAGAGGGTGTGTGTGTATGAGAGAAAAAGAGAGAGAGAGAAAGAGAAAGAAAGAAAGAAAGAAAGAAAGAAAGAAAGAGATAGATAGATAGATAGATAGATAGATAGATAGATAGTTAGATAAAGACAGATAGATGGATGGATGGATAGATAGATAGATAGATAGATAGAGAGAGAGAGAGGAAGGGAGGGAGTGGGAGGGCGAGGGAGGGTGAATGAAAAAAAAAAAAAAAAAAGAAAATTCATTCCAAGTGTCTAAAGAAAGCCGATACTCGTCGGTTGAATATACTAACTGCCGTTAGATCGATCGATCTTTCCTTTCATTTCTTTTTTTTCTTCTTCTTCTACTTCTTCTTTCATTTTTTTTTTCTTGTCCTTTTCTCTTTTTCCTTACTTCTTCTTCCCTTTATTCTTCCATTGGACGAGGCCCCCTATAAATTCCGAACGATTTTCTTCGATTTACGAAAAGAAAGACAAACAGATAGAGAGAGAGAGAGAGAGAGAGAGAGAGAGAGAGAGAGAGAGAGGAGAGTGTACGTATGCGTGTATGAGAGAGAGAGAGAGAGAGAGAGAGAGAGAGAGAGAGAGAGAGAGAGAGAAAGAGAAATCTAATCAAAGTCGAAGATAAAATAAAATAAGACCTTCGAGAGTTAACCGATAACAGGACAGGAAGAAGGAACCAAGTCGGGGGGTGGTAGAGGGAGAGGGAGGTAGGGAGGGAGGTAGGGAGGGAAGGAGAGGGGTATCAGGAACGTAATAACTAGAATTACGGGCAATCCGCGAGCTTCGAAAGCTCAATAAATCAGGCCTCGGAAAGCACGAGTATCCGGTATAGGCCTTATTCTCCTGGCCTCCCACCCACTCCCACCCCTCTAACGTCCCATTGTCCCTCAACACGCAACTATATACCCCGTTTAGTTTTTTGTCCGATGAAAGGTTCTCAAAAGAAAAACGATCGGCGGCGGGAGCGGGGTAGAGGGCGAGGGTGAGAGGTCAGAGTTAGGTCCGGGAAGGAATCGAACGGATCGCTCAGTACGATTCGATTGTAAAGAATGTGATTTTACATCGGGAATTCCAAATAAATTATATATATATATATATATATATATATATATATATATATATATATATATATATCAATAGACAAGCTTTGAATTCTATTCCGAACGTGGTTTGGTACTCTTTGTTTTCAACAAACAATGGGAACCCGTAAATTAAGATCTAGATCTGCCATTGGAAACTCTCTCTCTCTCTCTCTCTCTCTTGTGTCGGTCCTTATCGACGATGATCGTCGTGTGCGAACGAAGAGGGTGTAAGAGAGAGAGAGAGAGAGAGAGAGAGAGAGAGAGAGAGAGAGAGAGAGAGAGAGAGAGAGAGAAAGAAAAAGGGAGAACGATAGATAAATGCAAAAGAAAAAGAAAAAGAAAGAGAGAACGATAGAGATAGAGAGAGAGAGAGAGAGAGAGAGAGGAGAGAGAAAAAAAATCAGTAGAAAATCTGAACCGCCCAACCAGGGGGTAGATATTCTCGTTGCATCTGTCGTCACGCCCTTTTCAACACGCTCGTATACGAGCCTCTCTTAAGCTTACGTATATATGAATGTATGTATGTATGTGTATATATATATATGTGTGTGTGTGTGTATGTACGTGTACGTTTAAGCGTGTAAGCGTGTAAGTATTATATATTCGTTAAGTCATATGAGAAAGACGAAGATGAAGCTATCGAGTTAGTACGAAAGGGATGTTTTAGAGTTTGCTTCGACGGGAGGAGCCTAAATGTTTTATTACTTAATCATAAAGCTTCGCGAAACGGGTGGGGAGAATCGAGGGTAGTTTCAGGATGATAAAGATAGAGAGAGAGAGAGAGAGGGGAGGAGGAAGGGAGAGAGAAGCTACATAATGCATCAACGGAGGCGGAACACCGAACCTTCGAATTATTGTTCTGTACCAATTATTCATACTCCTCCGTAGAATAATGTTCATGGGATATTTAAGGATCCATCGATAAATCATCAAGATATACGAAACTGATTTTGTTAGATCGCGACTCAGTGAATAGTTAGTTATTGGTGGAATATTTTCTCGTTTCTTTTTTCTCTTCACTTTCTTCCTATTTATCGTTTTCTTTCTTTTCGTTTTCCTTTTCGTTTTCCAATTTATTTTTTAACCACAACGATGCCTTCTACGTCGGCTTATACGGTATATATCACGCTATATATATATATATATTTTTTTTTTTTGCTAGATAAGAAATTTTGTATCTCGTTGTTATTATTTATTTCTATACGTCTTGTATTTAATGGATATATATATATATATATATATATATATATATATAATTTATTGTCAAAGTTAACGCAGATACCATCGTCTGTGTAATAACTATTCTAATACGTGACGCTTTAAGTCGCACGTTGAAGATATATTCCAATCAATTAAATATATATATATGTATATATATATATATATATATCCTACGAAATAAAATGATATCATCGAAACGAAACGAAACGAAACGAAATGAAAAATAAAAAAGGGGTTCTAAGGCCCGTGAAACAAGATCGAAGAATGAAATTCGTTAACGAAGAGCCAAAGCTAGCTCTCGTTTAACGTGTAAGTACTTGAGAGAGAGAAAGAAAAAAAAGAAAAGAGAGAGAGAGAGAGAGAGAGAGAGAGAGAGAGAGAAACATCCTGGGCTAGGCTGACTAAAAGCTCCGACGATCGCTCAATTAGCTTCGTAAAGAGAGAGAGAGAGAGAGGGTTTTGCGGTGTGGTGCTTTGCACGCGTCACGGAACAGAGTCGACGGGCTAACGTAAAGAGAAAGGGAGGATCGGGGAGATAGAAGGAAATAAAGAAAGAGAGAGAGAGAGAGAGAGAGAAAAAGAAAAAAGAAAGAAAATAGATGGGAGATTCTATGTGCATTGACGCGAGAACCACCGTGACAAAAGGGCTGAGGGCATCCCGGCTTATTGTCGCTCGCCTCGCGTGAAATACCTTTTGCGTGTGCGTAGGAAAGTACACTATATAACTACATTAGGGGGTCGCGATCTTCTCGCTTTCTGCAGCCCCTCCCCCTCCTCCACCTCCTCCTCCTGCTATCCCCAGACCCCACCCCTCTCTCTCTCTCTCTCTCTCTCTCTCACTCTCTCAACCCCTGATCCCCACGGATCACCCGAATCCCTCTCTCTCTCTCTCTCTCTCTCTCTCTTCTTTCACCCCGCCGCTCTTAGCACGCGCCAGCTGGCTCATTGTTAAATTACTGCTCGGTTGATATCTGCTTGATGACAATGGCGTAGAATTTAGCTCCCGTTCGACTAACGCATAACATATTTTCGCATTTTTCAACACGTATATATATATATATATATATATATATATATATATTATTTCTAACGATCTCGTTTATCTTGTTTTACTTATTACCTTTTTATTTATTTAATTTGATTTGATTTGATTTAATTTAATTTAATTTATATACTTAATATAATCACGTCTCTGGTCTCTTTTTTCTTTCTTGAATTGTTTCTTTCCTTTCTTATTCCTTTTTTCTCTTTTTTTTTTTTTTGACAAAACAATCCCCAAACGACAACGACGACGACGACGACGATGATCGACGAATCATCATCGATTGATCCATCTAAATCGTAGGCGAGTATTTCAATAAAAATTCTTAACGACGACATGCAATGATTCTGTAACATTCAGAGAATAGGGAAAATGATGATATCGTAATTGAATATGGATGAGTACGTTTACGCCAATGGTAGAAGGATCATCCTCTAATGTATTTATACGGGGGCGAAGACGACATCGGGAGAGAGAGAGGGAGAGAGGTAGGTAGGTAGGTAGGTAGGTAGAGAAGGGAGGGAGGGCGGGTTTGTCACGTCGATGGGGTGAGATTTGTCAACGTGTACGCGGGACGATACGTGTCGTACACGACCGAGAGAGAGAGAGAGAGAGAGAGAGAGAGAGAGAGAGAGAGAGAGAGAGAGTTTCTATCAACCATTGTCATCCGAGCTAACAGATTAAGCTAATTTCACACATGTCCACCCGCCGCTCAGGGACTCATTCATGTCCTAACGTACTCACATATATATATATATATATATATATATATATATATATGTATGTAGATACGTATGTAATAGCTTACAAAGTGTCACGTGACATAATAGGAAACTATCCCCGTTAACCGATGAGAAAAATAGCTGACGGAGAAAATAAATAATGCTAGAGATGAAACACGATGTACTAGCTCTCTCTATACTAACCGAGGCGCGCGTAATACACGAGACTTCAATGGAAAATCTTTCGAAATCTTATGCGCGTACGAGTCCTGTGTGTGCGCGCGTGTGTGTGTTCGTTGAAATAGAAAAAGAAAAAAAAACAATTAAAAAAATAAAGACGAACGAATGATGGGAAGAAAGAGAAAGGAAAAAAGAGGTGCGATCGTTGATCGAGGAAAGAAAAGGAAAAACAAAATATTTCGGAACGTTCCTAACGGCGTTCGTAATGAGATCGAAGTGATAATGAAAATGGGGACTTGAAGGAGGAGAGGAGACGGTTGGTTTTGTAAAAAAAAAAAAAAAAGAAAAAAAAAATATATATATATATGTACATACATATCGCCAGCCCGAGAAAATCCCGCCCACATCCTTCGAGGGTTTACGATTACGTAATGTCCTCTGCATGTGTCCTTGACAGGATCACATCGTCACATATGTCCACCCATCCCTTCTGTCCTCTTTTCTTTTCTTTTCTCTTCTCTTCTGTCCTCTTCTTCTTCTTTCTCTCCTTCTTTTTTTGTGTCTACTTCTTCGAAAAGTCTCTAAACTTTTTTCGTTATGCACACACACACACACACACACACACATATATATATATATATGTATGCATATACATATACACGTACGTACGTAAGTATCGTTATTAACGTTCGTGCGTGTGGGTGTGGGTGTAAGTGCGAGCGCGTTCTCCGTTCTTTTTTTTATTTCTTTACCCTCTTCATTTCTTTCTCGTTTAAAGAAAAAAAAAAAAAATAAATAAATAAATAAAATAAAAAGAAGAACAAGAAAAAGATAAGAAAGAAATGATTCGCACATTCTCGAAGAACCAAGAAACCAAAACGAATAAATATACGTATAATAACGGGTGCATCAACAAACGCCACAAAGTCCTTACATACTTTTAGCTTAGCTTTCGAGAGTTTTAAGACGAAAGAACGGCCGTTATTATTGTCCTCTGTGGGTGGCGCGAGTAGTACCCACCAAAAGGGTCCCGTCGAAAAGGGAAAGAGAAAGAGAAGGAAGACTTTATGAGCCTGCGCGCATATTGCATTTAAAAAAGAAAGGTGTGCGGAGGTTGAGGGTGAGGGGTGAGGGGGAGTTCGAAAAAGGAACGTCGAGAGAACGTTCCTCTGCCACGTAATTACTCCCACGCTCACCCCCAACCCTACCCCCTCCCCATCACTTCACCCTCCCCCTCACCCACCCCACCCGCCTCTCACGGTATTATCCTTTCGGTAATATTACTTCATATTATAACGTTACGAAAATATCAACCATTTTTTTTCATTCATTATGAAAAGCTTCGTTAATAATTTTTAACGATCTCTCTCTCTCTCTCTCTCTCTCTTTCTCTTTCTCTTTCTCTTTCTCTCCTATACACGCGCACAGAGATACATATTCACGTTCTCGGTGTATGCGCTACGGGAACGTTAAAATAATCATTGCCCGTGGAAAATATTCGTTAGAGAAATATTTGCGAACGTGGGCGGCTTGGAAATATCATGCCAAGTTGTTTATACAATAACGACGATAAACACGAATAATATAACATCGAACGATCGATAATAAAACAAACATTAATTTCTATTCCTGCGAATTTTTACTTGGATAATCGTTGAATATCGTTGGATATATAAAAAAAAAAAAAAATAAATAAATGAATGAATAAAGAAATAAATAAAGAAAAATAACAACAATAATAATAATTTTAATAATAATAATAATAATAAGAATAAGAATATGAATAAGAATAATGAAAAGATATGAAAAGAAAAGCTCGTTAAAGGAAAAAAGAAAAAAAAAAACAGAAAGAAAGAAAGATATAATATTCTCTTCCATACTACTTCTTACACACCCACCAACCCACCCAACCCGTCCCTCCCCCATACAAATATACACACACACACACACAGACAGACATACGCGCGCACGCGTATAAATACTCACACGCGTACGTATATATTGTATTGTAAGTGAGAGAGAGAGAGAGAAAATTATTACTTGCAAAAAAGATCCAAATAATAACTAGAGGCTCATCGGCACGCCCGTATAATTCGGTACTGGTCTTTCGTCTCACGGAGACGAAATCGTCTTCATTCTCGCAAGACCTTCGACCCCTTTCCTTAAAGCGATCGGGGTCTCATCGCGAACTAAGGAAGAAGAAGAAGAAGAAGAAGAAGAAGAAGAAGAAGATGACGAAGAAGAAAACGACAAAAAAAAATAAAAATAAAAAAGAAAAAGAAGAAGAAAAGAAGAAAAGAGAAGATCCTTTCGGGAGGATCTCTCAGTCGTAGCCGTCATAGTCGTCGTCGTCGTCGTCGTCGTCGTCGTCGTCGTCGTCGTCGTCGTCCTGGCGAGTAGTGTCATTTGACACAGTCCTAAACCCGATTCGCGCCACAAGCCGATCCTTGGTTGCCCGTTCCTTCACGCACTTCATCCTCCTCATCATCCTTCTCTCTCTCTCTCTCTCTCTCTCTCTCTCTTTCTCTCTCAAACACACTCTCTCTTTCACGAGTTTTTGTCTCGCAGTGCCCGTTCCCAAGGCAGAGAACAAACGGCACGAAAGAATCATGGAACGTATAGTCCACGCTCTCCTCTCTCTCTCTCTCTCTCTCTCTCTCTCTCTCTCTCTCTCTCTCTCTCTGTATCTCATACACATACATTCAATACAATGTGTGTATACGTGCGTAGATGGATTAGTAGGATGAAGTACAGAGAACGAATGCGTGCTGGATCACGACATGCACAAACATACATACATACATACATACATACATACATACATATATACATACATATAAATATATATAATACTAGCTTCATGATATCTGGACCATATATATGCACATACACGCATACTTATATATTATATATATATATATATATATATATATATATATATATATATATATATTATATATAGCGGCACGTTGGATTCGTTGTCGAAATTGCAAGAGACGTACGGAACAGTACAATAATTCCCAGAGTGGGATTCAATTGAAAATGTGCAAGAGAGAGAAAGAGAGAGACAGAGAGAGAGAGAGAGAGAGATGGAAGTTTCGCGAATCTGTCGTGAAGATAAGGAGACCGCTTTATTGAGGAGAGAATAGGATTACTGAAGAAGAAGAAGAAGAAGAAGAAGAAGATGAAGAAGAAGTAGAAGTAGAAGAAGAAGATGAAGAAGAAGAAGAAGAAGAAGAAGCAGGAACACGTCGAGAGATATTCGAGACCTGACGGAATCTCAACGAAAAAAGATAATGAACTCTCTTTTGTATAAAATCCTACGATAAGCAAACATTCAAAATCTTCCCCCCCCCCTCTCTCTCTCTTCATATTCCACCTTCTTCTTCTTATTTTTTACTTTTTTCTTATTCTTATTCCCATCCTTGTTCATATTCTCATTCCATTTCTTTTTTCTTTTTTGTTTTATTCTGCCAAATGTACGTATGTACGTACGTACGTACGTATTCTAACCCCCCCCCCCCACCTCCTCTTACACTCCCGTTCCTCCACCACCTCCTCCACCTCCTCCTCCACCTCCAACTCCTCTCTCTCTCTCTACCCTCCATCGCCCCAATTCCCTAGCCCTTCCTCTCCACCCCCGCCATCACATTTCATACTCTCCCCGCTCCAAGGATATCCAGTTTTAATGGACCGTGTGAACTTTCGGCTAAGCGACGAGAGAGAGAAAGACAGAGAGAGAGAGAGAGAGAGAGAGAGAGAGAGAGCAGCACGCCGCTCGATTTCAATCGAGCTCCACTTGATTTTTAAAGGGTGCCGTCTAACAAACGACGCTTTTCGTCTTACAAAGAGAAAAAGAGAGAGAGGGAGAGAGAGAGAGAGAGAGAGAGAGAGAGCAGCGGGAAGAAAAAAAGAGAAAAAAAATTGTCCGTCAACACTAACACAGAGTTAATTACTTAATAACTATACTTAACGATACAAACTTTCTCATTAGCATTCGTCGAACGAAATCAAAATCATAATCGAATTCGAAATCAAAATCAATATCAATATCAATATCATTCATTAATGGGAATAAAGAGTTAACGAATTCCAATGAGATGATCGTTAGTCCTTTCCCATAAAGCGAAAGTAAAAGACCAGAGAGCAAAGACCAGAGACCAGAAACGAGAAACAAGAAACGAAAAAGAGAAAGAGAGAGAGAGAGAGAAAGTGGAGGCAAATAGACGAGAACGACGTTGGTACGTGCTCCGAAATGATAACACTCTCTCCTCTCTCTCTCTCTCTCTCTCTCTTACACACACACAGACAAACACACACACACACAAAATCTCTTTCTCTCTGTCTTTCTCTACGTCGGTCCAATGGGGCACGTGTTTTTGTGCCTTTCCCTGTCACACTATACCCTTTCAAATTATTACTTCTCGCGCGGTCGTATCTTTTAAAATGAAAGAAGAAACGAAAAAGAAACGAAAACTAAAAGGAACAGAACGGAACGGAACGGAACGGAACGGAACGGAACGGAAGGAACGGAGGAAAAAAGTTAAAAAAAAAATAAAAGAAAGGAGAATTAAAAGAGAGAGAGAGAGTGGGGGGGAGGAGGGAGGGGTTCGGGAAGGAAAGAAACTGGGGAAAAAGAAAAGAAAGAGAGAGAAAAATGTTCCGAGAGACACAACATACGTGAATGTTAAGCTATGAATCACCGTTCGATAAAGATCCCTTTAAAATCAACGAATGTGTATATACATACATATATATATATATATACATATATACATATATATATATACATATATATATATATGTATGTATGTATGAGTGTGTGTATGTATGTACCTTGGGATCCTATTTCGAGAGGTCAACGACCTTTAATTTTCTCACCGGCCAAAGACCATCCTCCGTCACACGTCTTCTTCCTCTTCTTACTCATCTCAATCTTTTTTCTTCTTCTTCCTCGTGTTCTTTTCTTTTCTTTTTCATTTTTTCCCTTTCTCTTCTTTTCTTTTTTTTTCTTTTTTTTTCTTCAAAGGGAGACCAATAAACCAAGTACTCGAGATAGTAATAAGTGAGGCACCCGAAAGTGGTCCTCCCATAATCTTCAAAGTTTCCTTTCAAAAGACGAGGCAAACTAAATTATAACGTATAACGTTGTTATATCAAGAGAAAAAGTACATACATATATACATACATACAAGCATACATACATACATACATAATATATATATATATATATGTATATATCACGAAATGAATAAATGAGTAAAAAAGAAAAAGAAAAGGGCCCTGATACAAACAACTCCTTTCAATTTCTCCCGTTTTCGAACGGCGAGTTAAATCAATCTAAAGGTACATACATATACACATACACATATATATATATATATATATATATATATATAATCACTATATACATACGTGTCCCTTTACATTCGTAATTCTAAGTAGGCGTGCGGCATAACACGTAAAATTATGCGCGCCCGATGTAATGCGAACAAAGATAGAGATAGAGAGAGAGAGAGAGAGAGAGTGGAGGGGTTAGTGGGCGGGGGAGGAGTAAGGAAAGGAAAGGGTGATGGCGATGGTGGAGGAGGAGGAGGAGGAGGAGGAGGGGGGGAGGAAAAGGGAATAACATCGATGAGAAACTATAATATATTACGTTAACACACGTGAAGAGAAGTTAACCGTAGTCGCACGGTTACCTTCTCGCGTTCGATCGAGTACACGACGACGACGACGATGGTGTTGGCTACCTACCTACCTACCTACCTACCAGAGCGCACGTTAATCCGATGGTCGTAATAAGGAAAGAAGAAATGAGGGCTTAGAGGGAGGGTTAGAGGAAGAGGAAGAGGGGTGGATGGGGGTGCTGACGATCAAGGTGGTGATTGCAATTGTGTCGATGGTGGTAGTGTTGGTGTTGGCGTTGGTCAGAGTTATGCGTGCAAAACCCAGGCCTTTTCCACCTTCTTCGACGTTGTCGCAACGTCGTCTGGTAAAAGTGGCAAAGAAAGAAAGAGAGAGAGAGAGAGAGAGAGAGAGAGAGAGAAAGAGAGAGGGAGAGAGGGAGGGAGAGGGAGAAAGGAAGAATAAGAAAAAAAAAAAAAAAGAAAAAAGAAAAGGAGGAAATCTGTAGAGCTAATTCGCGTGCGAGATAACGCGGAGGTGAGGTGGCGGCCGGCAAAAGTCTTCTGTACGTGCACGTGTGTAAGTGCGTTCGTGCGTGAGTGCACGTGTGTTTGCGTGTCTCTCTGTGTGTGTGTGTGTGTGTGTGTGTATATATGTATATATATATATGCATGTACGTGTGTATATATGTGCTGCTATCGTTGAAATGGTCTCCGTCGAGTCACGGAGAGGGTCGAGCGTTAAGGCAGGGAAAGGCCACTGTCGACTTGTGCCATGGGGGTGGTAAGATGATCTTATCGTAACCCTTCTCTCTCTCTCTCTCTCTCTCTCTCTCTCTCTCTCTCTATCTCTCTATCTCTCATTCTCTTTCTCTCTCTCTTTCTCTGTCTTACTTTCTCTCTTTAGCTTTCTCGGTCCTCTCTTTCGCGGTAACTACACTCTTACCTTCTCTCTCTCTCTCTCTCTCTCTCTCTCTCTCTTTCTCTATCCTACCCAATACCCTCCTCCTCTCTTCTAACCCCTGATGACAATATCGCGTGGCTACTGAGATAACCGCTCGTGTCATTCTTACATCGAGCAACGTTGCTGCTCTGTGACGAGTAGAGATTGCTTACGATCTTCTTTATGATAATATCGATTTCAAGGAAAAATAAGAAATTAGTCGAAATATAATAGTATTCTGGTTTAATAATCATCGAGGTCGTTTCTAACCACATACATGATGTATGTATGTATGTATGTATGTATGTATGTATGTATGTATATATGAAAATTATCGAAGGTATTAAAAATTATCGAGATATAGACTGAGAGAGAGAGAGAGAGAAAGTCGATGGCAATGTTGATTGGCAATAATGCCACTGTTGTGCCACCACACTCGTGTCGGAATGACGTTGCTAGAAACGAGTCTCATAAAGCAATGCTAGACACGCGAGAAACGTTGCTCTCTCTTTCTCTCTCTCTCTCTTTCTCAATCGTTTTCTTTTTTAAAATATCACGAAGACACACTCGCACACATTTATAGCGAACGGCAATCTCGTTACATTCGTATTCCCATGCGAATAGACGAAATACAATCTCTATTCCGCAAAATAATTCATGAAAAATGAAGACAACCGAAGAGTTCCAGTAACTGACTAACTAACGTTAAGGGGTACCACTCTCCCTCCCCTCTTAAACAATATATATATATATATATATATATATATATATATATATATATATATATATATAGCAGTAAAACTTGACGTCCGCTCGTCATCGTTTCCCCATACAGAATGAGATGGCAAAGGTGAATAATTACAAGTCGAGCAAGTGGTGGTATGAGTGTAAAAGAAAGAGAAAGAAAGAGAGAGAGAGAGAGAGAGAGAGAGAGAGAGAGAGAGAGAGAGAGAGAGAGAATACACTTTTGCGAAGGCCGACGTGTGCCTGGGTTATATTGTTAACTCGTAGAGCTGCATAATCACGGCTGTGGCCGGTCGGCCTTCGTGTTGGAGAATAGTTGTCACACTTTCGTTTTAATATTTATGAGAAGTTCGCATGTGATATCGGCGAATAAGAGGAGATCCGAGATATAATGGACGAGTAATTAAAACGTCATCGTTAGATACCGTTAGATCGATTCGACTGACTCTGTATAAATCGACGACAAAAAAGAAAAAAGAAAAGAAAAGAAAAGAAAAGAAATATACGAGGTAAGTTAAAAATGATGTACAAAAGACGATACGTATCGCGCGAATGATTTTTCTTCTCTCTCTCCGTTTTCTTTCTACCACGCCCACACCTCCCACCTCCCACTCGTCCAATCCAATCAACCCCCGTGTCATTGATAACCGACACCGAAGGAGGAAACAAACAAATCGAACGATTTCGACGAAGGATCGACGTTAATGATCGACGACGATTCATGCGCGAACACGCGCGTGTTCATTGTTGTCGGTCATGCCGACATTATGTATTCTTTTTTCGTTTGTTCGTAACTCTTTCTCCTCGTTTGTACTCTCCCTCTCCCTCTCTCTCTCTCTCTCTCTCTCTCTCATTCTGTCTCTTTCGTCTTTGTACTTGTTCCCTTTTGGCACAAATCCAGATCGATAGAAAAGTTCACGAGGAGAAGAACGTCTCGAAAATGATTTCAATGACTCCTCGTTGACGAATGACGAATTACGTAATTTCCTTCGCGAGGAATTATTTACGTCGACGCAAGAAAATTATATTGACCGTACGAATCTTTCCCACTCGATCGATCTCTATTTTTCTAGAAGTCGTTTATATTTTCTAACAAATATTTCGTCCACGCGAAATATCGTTTCTCGTCCATCTCGATCATTTTGCACCACGTCTACGGACAAAGACGAGGAGGAAGCGGGGTTTAATACGAGAGAAAATTAAACGTTAATAATCCGTATTACGACGATCGTCGAATTTCGAATTAAAAAAAAAAAAAAAGAAAAAGAAGTATTTATACGTATGCGCCTGAATTTATGCACGACGGTACAACAACGTACGAGTACAAAGTATAAACATTATTTAGGGGACGGGGGGTACGGGCAGAGACGAGGCGGGCGAATCGATGTATCAACTAAGAACGACTCTAATCTGTCACTCGATACGATCGATCGAGTTTGGTTTTAACATACGCATGCACAAACGCACACGCACACGCACGCACATACGTACATACATACATACATACATACATACATACATGACACATATAAACATCCAACATGATCGCAAGTTGATTGGCAGACTTCGAAAACTGATCGCCATGACCCAAGAATAAATCGTGAATATTTATCAAACACAGGAGGAGAATAAGCCTTACGACAAGGGAGTAGTCCCGATAGGGAAGACGTAAACTGGCTACCTAATTGGATGATTAATTGTTTCATTATCGAACACCAAGCGACAATGGAACGCTCGCTTATCGCTACGCGCGTGATTTCCAGCAGCAACAAGCAGGTCGTTTATGTATATTCTCGTTTTGAATTTACTGCGGAGGAGTTCGTATTATGTGGCCACGTTTAAGAATTAGATTTGTATATCCTATTAAAACCAATAAAATACTTCGACTACACTCGAATATCTCTAGGAAAGGTCGAGAATACGATTGATCACAATTGATGATTCATTCGGGATAACCAAACGTTATTAATCCACTGTAATATATATTCCCCTTCAAATTAATCAAATCTTATTCGATAATGATGATATATATATATATAAGATATGATATATACGAAAAATAGATTTAAAATGGATCGTGGAAGCCATCTTGAAAATAATTCATTCTCTCTCTCTCTCTCTCTCTCTCTCTCTCTCTCTCTCTCTCTCTCTCTCTCTCACTCACCCTGTCTCTCTCTTTCATTCTGTCTCTTATCAGATTGGTACCTCATAGACGCTGATTGGTCGCCGTTTTGTTTTCAGGTCGGCCTGATTGCATTTCCGGGGGCTTGCAAAAAAAAAAAAAAGAAAATAAAATAAAAAAATAAATAAAACAAATGACACAGGCTAGGGCGAACCGAGCCGTTAATTGCCGGAAGATTTGACGATATTATAATTTGGATGATGGAAAGAAAGTGAACAACGTCGAATTATGAAAGAAAGAAATAAATGAAAGGGTTATAGGAAGGGCGACGAAGAGCTAACCGCTAGATTGCCGTTGCCGTTGCTGCTGCTGCTGCTACTACTACTACTACTATTACTACTATTACTACCACCACTACTATTACTACTACCACTATTAATGCTGGTGTTGGTGGTATCGGTGTGCTGTTGGTACACGAACGATTGTTCCTACTTTCGTTTATCGGATTTGCATGGCCGCTTGTTCGACGCAGAGCATTGTTGTTAGTAGTATGTTCTCATTGGTCTCGTAGGAACACGATCGATCCAACGATCGATCGATCCAACGATCGATCGATCTATCGAACGAGATCCAATGGACATATTTATACACAAATCTACGAGCAAGCACGTGCTACCTCGCCTCAGCCCCCAACCCACCCCCTCGCCCATCCCCCTCCCCCGTTCGATATACAGTAACCCCATTGTGTTCCCTTATCCGTCGCGAAATAGACTCGCGGAGAGTAGTCTACGATCGATCGGCGAAAGCTCGTTAATATATTAAAAAATTGGAATGAGAGAACGATGAATGCGAAAGTAGAGAGACGGAGGACAGGGAGAAGAGAGAGAGAGAGAGAGAGAGAGAGAGAGAGAGAGAGAGAGAGAGAGAGAGAGATTTAATCAGATAAATTGTCTCGAACGAAGACTTGGTTTTATATATATATATATATATATATTTTTTTTTTTCAAACTCACTGTCCGACGATAGAAATAAATTGAACGAAAAGAAGAAGAATAAGAATAAGAAGAAGAAGAAGTAGGAGGAGGTGGAAGAAGAAGAAGAGGAGGAGGAGGAGGAGGAGGAGGAGGAGGAGGAAGAGAGGTGGGATCGGAGGTAGAAGGAGTCTCCCGCAAACGACGAGAATGGACTGACCTACCTTAGGATCATCCGATCTATTCATACTTCTCCTTATTCATCGTACTTCTCTCTCAGGATGCGAGACAAAAGCACCGATGAAACAGAACTCTCTCTCTCTCTCTCTCTCCCCCGTTTCTTCCTCCCACCCCTGGTACTCACCATCTTACTCTATCTCTCTATCTATCTATCTCTCTCTCTCTCTCTCTCTCTCTCTCTTTTTTTACTTCCCTGACAACTACCGCCCTCCGTTCGCGTGTTCCTTTGGCTTTGTCTCCTCTCGGATACGACTTCCGGTACCGTGGCTAGACTTCCAACCTGAATGGGATGATGCGCCCCTTTTACATCTGCGATTATTCCTGTGGTTTTTTCCCCTCCCTCCCTCCCTCCCTCTTCTCCTTCTTCTTCGTCTTTCTATTTTTCTTTTTTCTTTTATTATTATTATTTTTATTATTATTATTATTATTATTATTCCCTTAGCGACCCACTACGTCCTATCACTTACAGACAGATATCTCTATCTTCCTTCCCTCGCTTCTTCCGTATCTTCTTCCACTTCATTCAATCGCTTCGGAGGAGGAGGGGGGGGAGGAGGGGACAATGGGGTCCTACTCTTTACTACCCATCGACTGTACTTAACTGTACGTGAAAGAGAAACTTAGGAGGAATTCCGACCGTTTCCTGAAATCGTATATCTACATGTCTTTCCTTAGATGCCGATACTAATAGAAATAAAAAAAAAAAAAAAAAAGAAAAAGAAGAGAAAAAAGAAAAAGAAGAGAGAGAAAAAAGAAAGAGGAAGAAAAGATTTAAAGAAATTTTTCTACGTGGTCGTATAATTTCACTAAAGGCTATATATACACGTCCCTGGCGAATCCCTTTTCCCTTCGTTCTCTCTCTCTCTCTCTCTCTCTCTCTCTCTCTCTCTCTCTCTCTCTCTCTATGTTCCTCTTATTCAAGGACTTATCCAAGACTCATTCCGAAAGCGACGGAGGGTGAATTCGTGCACGGATGGTTCATTGTTTCGTCGACTCCGTGAGTCAAGCGTTAACGGATTTTGTCTTACGAGATTACTGGATCGTTCCAGGGTGGAAGAGAGAGGTGGTGGAGAGAGAGAGAGAGAGAGAGAGAGAGAGAGAGAGAGAGAATTCGTTGGACCGTGGGAAGCAACAAGCATTTTATTGTAAATCGCCAAGCGTACGATGGAATTCGGTAAATGCTTTTGACTGTCGGAGGAATAAAGTAAGCTCGAAGGTGTATATCTCGATGGAACGAGATTTAAACGAGATTTCTTTTTTCTTTTTTTTTTTTTATCCTTTTTATATATTTTTTTTTTTTTTTTTTGGAGACGAGACGTGGTTGCATAAAAGCGAAACAACAAAAGGGGGTAGAAGGAGAGGGGAATGAAGACAAAAAGAAAAAAAGAAATAAAATAATTAGGTAAGGAGAAAGCAAAGGAAAAAAATTCACCCAACGATAAGTACGATATCATGAGGGAAGCCTTTTAGGAGTGATAGAGACGGTCTGCCAAAGCGGAGTTAATAATAAGTCGGTTTGCTTATGATCTTAAAATAACCCCGAAGACTATTAAAGAACGTCAAGGGAAAATGCTTAGCTGGGATTTTCAAGACGAACATACATACATGCATACGTGCGTACGTACAATTCATTATTACTGAAATAGAGAATGATGTAAGTATTATACGATATTAAAAAATAATTAGAAAATCAGAGGGTCCTAACTCGTGAATACGTATAGATGAATAAATATCTATATATGTGTGTGTACATATATATATATATATATTATTTTCTTATTTTACCTTTTTACTTTTTTTATTTATTTTTTTTTTTTTAACGACAAATTCGTAACTCAAGAGTCCACGCGGTAATTAATAATTACTTAAAAGCGCATACAAGTATGTAAGTACGTTAGACCGTAAGGGTAAAATTGTAATGACCTAAATAATGAGAATTTATTCTCGTTCGATCGTACTCGATTTCACTTGATATAACGAGTGTGTGTGAGAGAGAGAGAGAGAGAGAGAGAGAGAGAGAGAGAGAGAGAGAG
>OU964982.1:2783754-2811254 GCA_918808275.2 Dolichovespula sylvestris
TTTTATTCACGTCTATGAATTCGCAAATATATATTACACATACATGTGTGTGTGTGTGTGTATATACGTACGTAATTTTAGACACGAAGTAAAACATTCCTCGAAAATGTGAAATAAAATAAATATTCGATTTCACGAAATATTTTACGTATCGACGAATCCGACGGTATTATTTATAAATCAGGTTAATCAATCTTAGAAGTAACAACTTCGTAATTACTTTAACGGGAGAATTCTTTCGAATTCTTCGAAAAGATCTAAACGGAGGATTTAATGCTCGAAATCAAATCTACTTCGTGAAAGACAATATTGGAAGAACGAAACTTCTCAAAAATTTTCAAGAAGAAGAAGAAGAAGAAGAAGAAGAAGAAGAAGAAGAAGAAGAAGAAGAAGAAGGGGGAGGAGGAGGAAAAAGAATAAACGAAACTTTTCCCTTCCTTTCTAAAACAAACAAAATTAACCCTCTCTCTCTCTCTCTCTCTCTCTCTCTCTCTCTCTCTTTCTCTCTCTACATACATATGTATATAACGTTACGTTACTTATATCAATAACGTCAAAATGCACTACTATAATTAAATACTAAAAAGCATAACAAATACCATACATAACTTTTCGGATTATAACGCTTGTACGTAAAAAGAAAAATAAAAGAAAATAAAAAGAAATAAAATGAAATAAAAAAAAAAAAAAAAAAAGAAAAGAAAACGAAAGAAAGGAGGAATGTTAGACAAAATTTGATTATAAAGGATATTAACAATGAAATAACAATCTTAATAATAATAATAATAATAATAATAATAATAACAATAATTAAAACGTAACATAGAACGAACTAAGAGGATTGCCAAGAAATGTTGTGTATCGTGAATAACGATTGGAAGTAAGGCGAACGTAAGTAAGTATCGGCGTCGTGCAAACGTCCAAAGGATTTAACACGGTGCAGCAAAGCTAATACGCGCGAGCTGCACGTTCGTGATTCGTCTCGGTTCGGTTTTCGGTAGGTGCACTTTTCGCGAGGGCACCACCACAACGTATCTAAAACACGAACTATGCTACGGACCGATCAACGTATGCACACGACCCACCCAAACCATCAGATCCTGGATACATACGTACGTACATGTATACATACATACATACATGCATGCATGCATGCATGCATGCATGCATACATAAATACATACGTAGGTACGTACGTACGTACATACGAAACTAAGAAATATGCAAGAGAAGCAGACTCGGAACGTACTGCACACATGTGCACGTATGTATACATAAGGGAAAAAAAAGGTAAGAAAAGAAAAGAAAAGAAAAGGAAAGAAAAGGAAAGGTAAGAAGAAAAGAGAAAAAAGAAAAATGTCCTCTCTCTCTCTCTCTCTCTCTCTCTCTCTCTCTCTCTCTCTCTCTCTCGACGACGACGATCTCTTTGCCTTTTATTTCCTCTCTCGCGCTCCCTTTTCTCGGCCATTCTCAATCTCGTACTCCGACTCCTATAGCCACCTCCAACAGCACCGCCGAGACCATTTCGCCTTCTTTCATACACCCTCATCCTCCCCCTTTCCTCCTCCTCCTCCTCCTCCTCCTCCTTCTTGCTTGCTGCCTTATTTTTTTTCTCCTTCTCGTAACTCCTCTCTCTCTCTCTCTCTCTCTCTCTCTCTCTCTCTCTGTCCTACCCCTTTCCTTCGTTCTTTGTTTCCGCTGCACGTGCTCCACCCGCGTATGCGTAAAAACGCGAGAAGAGTGACGAGGAGGAGAAGAAGAAGAAGAAGAAGAAAGAGGAGGACGAGGAGGAGGAAGTGGAGTAGACGGAGTGAAAGAAGAAGAAGAAGAAGAAGGAGGAGGAAGAGTAGGAGGAGGAAGAGGAGAAAAGAGGAACGCAAAAGGTGAAACAAGAAGAGCTCGTGTGTGACTTCATAAGGCGGCCATATTCAAATGGATATATAGTATCGCACGCATGCTAGGCGGTTACCCGCGTTTATATACCCTCTTCCCTCTTCCTTTACCCTTCCCCTTCATCTCTCTTCCTTCCTTCTTCTTCTTCTTCTTCTTCTTCTTCTTCTTCTTTTACACCCACTCCTATTATCCCTTCCTCCTTCGCCCCCTTTGCCCTTACCTCGAGCTAGACAGGTGTCGGTCTTTCATATACTAGGGTCAACGACGAACGCTTTTATATATATATATATATACATATATATATTTATGTATGTATGTATGTATGTATGTATGTATGTATGTTATGTGTACGAAGAAAGAGAACGAAAGAAGAAACGAAGATAATGGAAAGGAAGAAAGTTACGCGGGCACAAATTGAATACGTGCCTCTAAGAGCATCGAGCGTAGTCCCTAACGTTAAACGCAACAACGCATTCTCGATACCGAGAAGAGAATAGATTCTATTATGAAGATATAATATAACGATCAATTATAAATTATATATACGTTCAATTGTAATTTATATATATATATGTGTGTATGTGTGTGTGTGCGTGCGCGTGTCATACTCATTCGTTATTATATTATATTGCATTGTTATTCTCATTACTTGTATGCCTATAAATAAATAAATAAATATATATATATATATATATCATACAATTATTCATTATCATATCACTTACGATTAAATAAAAAATGATCAAACTCGTCTATCCAATCTATCCCTCTAATCTATAATCTCTAACGTAATTTTTACATAAGTAAGCAAGGAGTGATCTCGAGATCTCTCTTAAAAAAAAAGAGAGAGAGAGAGAGAGAGAGAGAGAAAGGAAAGGAAAGGAAGAATAAGGGGAGATGAAGAAAGTAGATTTGGCCACTTCTGACCGATTTGGAGAAAAAAAGAAAGAAAGAAAGAAAGAAAGAAAGAAAGAAAGAAAGAGATAGAAATATGGGGTGGTAAGGAAAGAGGGAGGGGAGAGGAAAGTGCCGTTAACGGATGACGTATATTAGGGATACTCTGGTCGAGTAGGGCACCCGACGGATCCAGGACCCTCTCTCTCTTTCTCTCTCACCCTGTCCTTTAGACGACTATAAAAACCACTCGCTTTCCTTCTCGACCCTTAGCTAAAAGGCCAATCCGCCCTACCACCCTTATCGATCCAAGAGAAGCACCAAGCACCGCGTACGTTTGGCTACTCGCCGAGAGACTCCTTCTGTTTCTTTTTTCTTTCTTTCTTTATTTTTTTTTTCTGCGCGCGAACGCCTGCTCACAACCACTGTTACCAGTATTACTATTACTATTACTATTACTACTACTACTACTATCGGTCCTTCTCTCATAGATTCATCTTTACGGCTTCGATTAAAAACATTCGTGTGTTAGGAAGGTTTTTAATACCTTAAGTCTCTCTCTCTCTCTCTCTCTCTCTCTCTCTCTCTCTCTCTCTCTCTCTCTCTCTCTCTCTCTCTCTCTCTCTCTCTCTCTGTCAATGTCGATTTTTATGCCCTTTCATATCACGCTTCTACCATCGCATATGTTAATTTTTCCTATCGATCAATCGATGATTATTATCGATTGTGGATTTAAAAAAAGAAAAAACCAAGGAAAAAGAAAGAAGGACGACGAAAGAGTACATGCATACGTATATACTGCCGTATACATAAGTCTATTGTAATTAACGATACGATCGAGAAATTATCACCCATTGGCTCCATGATTCACGTATTGCATCACGTACTAAAATATCGCTAAGACTTGGTCAAACAACGGGGGTAACATTTATCCTAGCTTGTGTGTGATCGATATTACTCGCTTTGAGACATTATCCCCACCTTTCTCTTTGGCTCAAATATCGCCAGCCATTTCTTCTCTACTTTTCTCTTCTTCCTTTTCTTTTTTTTATTTTCTATTTTTTTTTTTTTTTTTTTTTTACAGTCGATTTTTACGTCTTCAATTCGCGCGCACGCGCGCGCCCGTCCCTGTCATGAGATTCCGAGGAAACTCGATAATTGTATCTATTAATTAACAACATTACCACGCCGTTGTTCCTTAATCGTTCTCACTTATTAACAAGATCAACACACACACACACACACACACACACACAACTCGTTCGTTTCACATCATTCATTAGTAACAATGATTTTAAATCTCATAATTTGATTAACTAACAATGGAAATTATTTCCATGCGAACGATTTAAAATTTTATCAATTTTAACGTATCTACAAAAATAACATCACGTTGGAAATAATCGCGGTAAACCTAGAGTATAGAAAAAGAAAAGAAAAAAAAAGAAAGAAAAGAAAAGAGGTCGAATCAACGACGTGTTAGCTGGACGAAACCGTAAAGAATAACGAAAAAATCAAAACGCACGAATAGAAAACTAACTAACTAACTAACTGACTGACTAAATAAATAAATAAATAAATAAATAAATAGAATAAAATCAATAAAAAGAAAATAATCTGTAAAACAAGGAAGAAGGGACAATACGAAAGATATTCAATGAACGAACTGAGGAGAAACGAAAGTAGTAGTAGGAGGAGGAGGAGGAGGAGGATCGAAGGGAAAAAAAAGAAGATAAAAAATAAAATAAAATAAGAAGAAAATAAAAAGCGGGGTGAAAAGTATAAAGGAGGTAAAGAGAGATCGTTCGCGCGAGAAAGGGCCAGGGCGTTATTGGAAGGCGGTTCGTTCATTCGATGAAAATCGTTTCTCCTTCGAAATGCTTATAAATGCGAGCGTGTTATGCGTCGTGCAAGTTGCACGTCGAAGAAGAAAGAAAAAAGAAAGAAAGAAGAAGAAGGAAGGAAGGAAGGAAGGAAGGAAGGAAGAAAGGAAGGTCGACGAAGAAAGAGAGAGAGAGAGAGAGAGAGAGAGAGAGAGAGAGAGAGAGAGAAAGAAAGAAAGAAAGAAAAGAAAAGAAAAGAAAAGAGGAAAGAAAAGAAGGGATGAAAGAGGGTGGAAGAAAGAGAAGGGACTCGTGTCGTGCAAGCTATATCTAAGACGGTCGCATGTCATATCAGCGGTCATCGGTACTGGGATATAGGTATGTCTGTATAATGCCGCGATAGTACCTCCCTCTCGTTCCACCCTTCTCCACCCTTACCATTCTCTCTCTCTCTCTCTCTCTCTTGCTTTATTCTAAGGTACTCCTTCTCTGTGTGTATATTACGGGGATTTAGCTAGCTTGGTGCCCCTTCGCATGCTCGGAGACTGATGTGACCACGGAGACCGCCTCGTCGAGACATGCGAGCCGTCGTCTCCTGCGAGTCGACCCGCGAAAGCCACCCTGTGCGCGAGCAACCCCTCTCACCCCTTACCCTCCCCCTACTCCCTCCCGCGCCCCGTTGTATCGCTTCCTACGAATCGACGTTGGTAAAAGAAAAGAGAGAAAAGGAAAGGAAAGGAAAAGAAAGAAAAGAAAAGGAAAAAGAAATTAGCACGAGAAGGAAAGAGAGAGAGAGAGGGTGGGGGGAGAGAGGGAGAGATGCAAAGATGTCCTCGAACATCGGCGCACTAAACACATTATTCCTTCTGCCGTTCGTTCGTGATTAGATGACTAATCTTTTCGAATATTTTCCTTTTCTTTTCTTTTCTTTTTTTTTTTTTGTTTTTTGCTTTCCAAATCGACTCGACCGATGTGATTATCGTCCATACCATCGCGTATTTTATTACCGTTATCGTTGTCGTTCCCGAACGATCCAACGATTTATTATCAAACGATAATGACAATTATTGGCTCGATATTATTTATTGGTAAGGAGAATTCGATTTTCGAGAACGATCCTCTTTCTTTCTTTCTTTCTTTCCTTATTTTTTGTTGATCTGACCCGATCTCCGATTATAATGTACGATTATTCGAGAATACTTGTGTTACTTTAAATACGCTCTTTAACATATTAGATTATTTAATAAACAGTTAGATATAGTTAGTCGGTATTTGTAATGATGTATATGAATGAGGGTGGCGTGTATCAGCGACAAAAGGAAACTAGGTTGCCCGTGGTTAAACACACACGAGACGAACATTACTAATGTCTCGTATTTTAATTTACCTCGAGTCCTTGAATGAGCGTTTCCACGAAATCGTCTTAAATAAATGTTAATCTAAAGTTATTGAAATGAGAAACTTCAATTTGTTGAAATAATTTAATATTATTATTATATTTATTATTATTATTATTATTATTATTATTATTAATATTAATAATTATTAATAAAATTAAAAGACGTCAACTATTTATAAAGAGATTGAATAAGAGATTAATAATGATAATAATTAAAAGAAAAAAAGAAAAATTGTAATTCCAAATTATTTCATATAACTTTAAGATCAATGGAAGAGAATTTCAATAGAAATTAATAATAAAGAAAAAGAAAAAAAAAGATTAAATAAAAATCCTTAATTGATCCTGTAACTTCTTGTTTCTTCTTTCATTTACATAATCTTTCAACGAATCTCTTATCATTTAATATTCGATTAAGCGAGGTCTCTAATTATTATCGCTAGCTCGTATTAAAATAAATAATATCCTATCTGTGAAATCCTTCAACGTTGATTAATACGTCGCCGTAAAATACAAACAGCCAACGACGAAAGTAGATCAAGATAAAAGAAAAGAAAAGAAAAAAAATGTCTTGCCAAAAGGTAAACGTATTTAAACCGACGTTTCTATAACGTTAGATCTAAACGTTAGATCTCTACGTTCTTATAAAATGTATCTTAAATAAAAAAGGAAATAAGGGAATATGCTATTCGAGCACGAGTATCTGCAAGAAAACGAGGCAACATATGTCACCGTATCATCGATTACTACAGATTTCAAAGCACGCATCTGTTTAAAACGAGAAATAGAGAAAGAGAAAAAGAAAGAGAAAGAGAAAGAGAGAGAGAGAGAGAGAGGAGAACCGGTGCGTCAAACAGGAAATGACGATAAGTTATATTTAAAATCGAATAAAAATAAAATGATATAGAATATTTAATAATGAGACGTAATATGGAATATTTAATAACGAGACACTATATAGAATAGTTAATAAATACGTAATAACGTTAACTCGACGATATTTGCGTTTGAAAGTAAAATAATATCGCGTATAAAACACTTGCAAGAGTATTAATATTAAATCACTATAATATATATATATATATATATATATATATATATATATATATATATATATAATATTAGATATTAAATTATCGCAACGTCGATAAATAATCGTTTAAACGTTTCTTCAGAATGTGATAAAGAGATAATTAAGACGTACATGCAAATATATATATATATATATATATATATATATATACCATAGCGATTGAAATCAGTATGTGATTTAATATTAGATCGTACGAGATAAATATATATCGTCACGAATAAACGACAAATGATCGTCAAAATTATTTCTTAAGAATAACGACGAAGTAATGCGAATTTATATGTTATATATGTATACAAAAATATATATACATGTATATATACACATATATACGTATCACCATGATCTAAAGACATAGTGATAAAAAAAAAAAAAAAAGAAAAAACCTGTAAGAATAAATATTACGTCACACATAAATACATCATAAATAAATCGTCGCAATATCGTTAAATGATCGTTTATACGTTTCCTTCGAATAATAACGAAGTAATTAAAACTTATATACTACGTATATGTATATATATGCGCCACCATGATCTAACACCATAGTGATTGAAACCTGTACGAACGAATATTAGATTGCACGAGATAAAATAATTAAATATATCTATGTATATATGTACGTAGACAGATCGTTTTAATATCAATGAACGATCGTACGAAGTGTTCGTTAAAAAAAAAGAAGAAAGAAAAAAGAACGTAATAATATAATTAATACGAATAATGATAAAAGATTTTTGATCGTATATAGTTAATAAACTTACGCCTTCATTTTGATATTCCCCAAGTTGTTTCTCCGTCCGTTCATCTCGAAGACTCAGTGGAAACTAACTCCGAGGACGACTTTGTTTATACGCACTCGTTGATTCTTCCAACACTCTTTGTGGATCTTTGACCTCGGCCCAAAGAGAATCGAACGAATTCCTAAAAGTAACAATATCGAAGTTTGTTTACTTATAACAACACGAACGAATTCCAAGAATTCACGTCATAGGTTTATATCGTAAAACATTATCTAGAAAAATAAACGTCGCGAATATTTTTCAAATGTAAAACGATATGCGACCAGCCCTCAAGGTCGCTAAACGCATACGAAAATATACGCGTGATTATTCATATTGATTTATTTCTTTTATTTTTTGTCTTTTTCAGATCACGATCGAAATTACTCGAAATTATTTTCCATCGAGATTCTCTTCTTCAAACAAAATTATTCTTTAGAGATTGCGACGAATAAAATTGCAATATTTGTAATGGTTAAAATTTGTAAAAGTACGAGTTTAAACGTATATCATAAGTAAGGTTAATAGATTTTTAATATCATCCATGAATTTTTTCCTCGCCCTTTATATCCGATTAATTAAATATGTTATCCTTGCTATCGCGTATATCTATATACACGTGTATACACATACACACACGCGCACGCACGCACACACACACACAAATTTCATTAAAACGAGATTGAAATTCGTTCGTATGCCTGATGAATTTTTTATGAAAATCCCGTTTAAATAAATTATTACATATATGTGTATGTATGTATTATATAAATACGTAACATTATTTCCAATAGAAAGTAATACGTATTTGTTGTTAATTCGTTTGATTAATTCATGAATTGTTTTATACGATATGGTTGGTATTTACTGTATGAATAATAAGCTTGTACAAATTGATAATGATTAGCAGTTAATAAAAACGTGACTCTTGTAATTAAGAAAAAAAAATATTAATTAACTTTTCTCGACGATATAAAAGAAACTTCTTTAAAGCTTTTTACGAAGTGTAGAAGAAATCCGACGAAATAAAATAATTCGAAGAAATGAAACGAAAGGTTAGGACTAAGATGCTTAGAATATACAACGATCGATGAATAAATAAATAATACAAATCATACGTAAATCGATTATCTATGTTCAACGATATTAAATATACGATTACTTTAATATTATAACTTATTTTCTATTCTTTCGAAAAATCGTAAGGTTATGTTTCGTAATAACGTACATGGCAATATATGTACGCGTACATACATACATAAAATATTAAATTTCTAATCTGCATATACGATAACGATATGAGATATATATATATATACGTAATCGTTTAGGTATGACGATTTCAAATAATGATTAGCGTACGTGTAGAAATTAAATTTAATCGTGTTACCTTAATTCGTAGGAAATAAAAAACATTTCGATCGGAAGATGCTACTAAGAGGTGCGAACGTATGAGATAGAGAGAGAGAAAGAAAGAGATGACAATAATAGTCAAGTACGTGTCCTTTTTAATACGATTACGAGTCGTTATTTATTATTATGATTGCTTAGAAAATTCGGATAACGGTGTAATATCGTTAGAAATAATAGTACGATGCATTTCGCTATATCTACGTAATCTTTTATATCCCGAAATATATTTATTAATCAATCGAATCGGTGACGCAATTGATCAACTCGGTAGTGATGAGTCGAACGTTCGGGAAAAAATATTTCGCGAGCAACTCGACGTATTTTTTGGAAATTTTACGTTGAAAGGAAATCGGAAACAATCTCGCGATCGTTTAATTACGACGATTTAAAATAATAAATAACGTACGCGTAGAAATTGTATTTAAATCGTATTACCTTAATTCGTAGGAAAACAAAATCGCGTCGATAGGAAGATGCACTAAGGTGAGACGTAGAGCGAGAACGAAAGAGACAGAAAGAGATAGAGTGATGACGACAGTAGACAAGTACGTGTCCTTTTTAATACGATTACGAGTCGTTATTTATTATTATGATTGCTTAGAAAATTCGGATAACGGTGTAATATCGTTAGAAATAATAGTACGATGCATTTCGCTATATCTACGTAATCTTTTATATCCCGAAATATATTTATTAATCAATCGAATCGGTGACGCATTTGATCAACTCGGTAGTGATGAGTCGAACGTTCGAGAAGAAATATTTCGCGAGCAACTCGACATATTTTTTGGAAATTTTACGTTGAAAGGAAATCGGAAACAATCTCGCGATCGTTTAATTACGACGATTTAAAATAATAAATAACGTACGCGTAGAAATTGTATTTAAATCGTATTACCTTAATTCGTAGGAAAACAAAATCGCGTCGATCGGATGATGCACTAAGGTGAGACGTAGAACGAGAGCGAAAGAGACAGAAAGAGATAGAGATATGACGACAGTAGTCAAGTACGTGTTCTTTTTAATACGATTACGAGTCGTAATTGATCATTATGATTGCATAGAAAATTCGGATAACGGTGTAATATCGTTAGAAATAATAGTACGATGCATTTCGCTATATCTACGTAATCTTTTATATCCCGAAATATATTTATTAATCAATCGAATCGGTGACGCAATTGATCAACTCGGTAGTGATGAGTCGAACGTTCGGGAAAAAATATTTCGCGAGCAACTCGACGTATTTTTTGGAAATTTTACGTTGAAAGGAAATCGGAAACAATCTCGCGATCGTTTAATTACGACGATTTAAAATAATAAATAACGTACGCGTAGAAATTGTATTTAAATCGTATTACCTTAATTCGTAGGAAAACAAAATCGCGTCGATAGGAAGATGCACTAAGGTGAGACGTAGAGCGAGAACGAAAGAGACAGAAAGAGATAGAGTGATGACGACAGTAGACAAGTACGTGTCCTTTTTAATACGATTACGAGTCGTTATTTATTATTATGATTGCTTAGAAAATTCGGATAACGGTGTAATATCGTTAGAAATAATAGTACGATGCATTTCGCTATATCTACGTAATCTTTTATATCCCGAAATATATTTATTAATCAATCGAATCGGTGACGCATTTGATCAACTCGGTAGTGATGAGTCGAACGTTCGAGAAGAAATATTTCGCGAGCAACTCGACATATTTTTTGGAAATTTTACGTTGAAAGGAAATCGGAAACAATCTCGCGATCGTTTAATTACGACGATTTAAAATAATAAATAACGTACGCGTAGAAATTGTATTTAAATCGTATTACCTTAATTCGTAGGAAAACAAAATCGCGTCGATCGGATGATGCACTAAGGTGAGACGTAGAACGAGAGCGAAAGAGACAGAAAGAGATAGAGATATGACGACAGTAGTCAAGTACGTGTTCTTTTTAATACGATTACGAGTCGTAATTGATCATTATGATTGCATAGAAAATTCGGATAACGGTGTAATATCGTTAGAAATAATAGTACGATGCATTTCGCTATATCTACGTAATCTTTTATATCCCGAAATATATTTATTAATCAATCGAATCGGTGACGCATTTGATCAACTCGGTAGTGATGAGTCGAACGTTCGAGAAAAAATATTTCGCGAGCAACGACGTATTTTTTGGAAATTTTACGTTGAAAGGAAATCGGAAACAATCTCGCGATCGTTTAATTACGACGATTTAAAATAATAAATAATGTACGCGTAGAAATTGTATTTAAATCGTATTACCTTAATTCGTAGGAAAACAAAAGCGCGTCGATCGGAAGATTCACTAAGGTGAGATGTAGCAAGAGAGCGAGAGAGACAGAAAGAGAAAGAGATAAAGAAAGAGATAGAGATATGACGACAGTAGTCAAGTACGTGTCCTTTTTCATACGATTACGAGTCGTAATTGATCATTATGATTGCATAGAAAATTCGGATAACGGTATAATATCGTTAGAAATAATAGTACGATGCATTTCGCGATATCTACGTAATTTTTTATATCCCGAAATATATTTATTAATCAATCGAATCAGTGACGCAATTGATCAACTCGGTAGTGACGAGTCGAGCGTTCGGAAAAGAATATTCGCGAGCACCTCGTCGTCGGCGTATTTTTTGGATATTACGCGGAAAAGTGTCGAAAAAGTGAGGAAAAAGTGTGTGAAAGTGAACAGTGCGTGTTAACTTTAGTGATTTCGTAAATTTTGTTCGATGCACGACCATAAGCTGTGGACCGAAAGAGAAAGAAGAAATTCATAGGTGACCGTTACAATGGTAAGCTATATACATACGTATATATATCTATTTTCTATTTTATTTGCTTTTCAATACCTTTTAATAATCCTTTTTAGACGTGCAGATTATAATCCTAATTCTTACGTTATCCCTGATTGTTCGCATGTTTTATGTACATACGTAGATAAGTTCAAAATGAAGATTCGTATTGTTAAAATTAACGGTTTCACGTTTCACCTGTCATGTCGTCTTTACGAAATATACATGCACGCGTATAATATGTACCTAAAGCGTTGAATATATACGACGAATTTAGTTACGGAAAAAAGAAATTTCATGAAATGTTTTACTGCGAGAGGTAGAATCATCGTCGATTAATAAACGACGGTTTAGTATTAATTAATTTTTGTCTTTCTCTTTTGTATCATACCGCGAGAGTGTACGATGTATAATGTACTTGTGTCATATTTATCTCATTAAGCATAGTTTTATATATATATATATATATATATATATATCATCGTAAAGATACGTGTTAATATATTACATCTTTCGTAGGAGATGTGTAATACATCTTCATACGTATATACATATAAGTGCATAATTGAGAACGTAAGCACATGCATAAATAAATACATACATAAATTCATATATAGATAAATATATACATACGTACATCAGAGTAGAGTATATAGAAAGTACTATACTATAAAAAGTGCATAGGTGCATACGTGAGCGTTTGTCTTTCTCTCTCTCTCTCTCTCTCTCTCTCTCTCTCTCTCTCTCTCTCTCTGTGTGTGTGTGTGTATGTACACACATATCTCTGTATACGTTTGGGTAAGTGGGTTTGGGCAACTAAAAAGCAAAACGTGGCTCCGAGCGTGCGAGTGTATCATAGAGAGGGCATTCGAGCGGAAAAACGCAACTAAACGCGAGAGTAATTGGAAAGGCAAAAGGGGGATAGGCGCGGAATAACAGGGGTAGTGGGAACCGGGGGGGAATATGAGGATGAGGAGAAGGATGTATGGTGGTGGTGGTGGTTGGGGTGTCGATGACGGTGGCAACGAAAGGGGTGTCGAGAGGAAGGAGGATCGTCGGTAGGTAGGTAGGTAGGGGTCAGAAGAGGGGTACAGAGGAGGGGAGCTGGTTCGGTCGCGAGTTACTGCTGGCGAGCAACGTCGGCAACCCCCTCTTCCTCCACCTCCACAACCTCCACCACCTCCCTCTTTTTCCATCCCTCTCGAACGTTTACCAGGGACGAATCCGTTGATATGGGGGGGTGGGCCGATTATTATTTCCTATATTTTCTCATCCCCCCCCATACGTTATTTTGTTATTTGGTTATGTGTATGTACGTGAAATTTCTCTTCGTTTACATAATTATTTTATACACACACGCACACACATATAAATAAATGTGCGCGTGTGTTAGTGTCGCTGCACATCGAACCTATGTTCAGAAAGAGAGAAAGAGAGAGAGAGAGAGAGAGAGGGAGAGAGAGAGAGGGTATAGTTCGTCGCGTTATTAACGTTACAACGACCCGAATATTCGTGGTTCGTTCGGTGCTCGCGGTTTATTCTACCGTAACGTCAAATATTTGGTGCCGCGAATAATTGATAACTGGCTCGGCCGAACGGTTCTCTCGCGCTATTTCTTCTCTCCTCTGACACTTTATCGCGGTCGCTTCCAGTTTCGAAAATAACTCCCGTCAAAAATGAAACCTTTAACGAATATATGAGATGTTGGCGGTTGTTATGTGATTTCTCTTCTTTCGTCTCTCTCTCTCTCTCTCTCTCTCTCTCTCTCTCTCTCTCTCTCTCTCTCTCTCTCTCTCTGTCTCTTTTTTATGGTTGCTTTTTTTCTTTTTCTCTTTCGTTCTTTTTTTTTGTACTTCTTTTTTCTTTTTACCCACCCCCTATCTCTCTCTCTCTCTCTCTTTCTCTCTGGTTCGAACTGTCTCTCGACCCCCTCTTCCCTCCTTTCCCTTTCCCCTCTCATTCCCTCCTGCATACCCTCGACAGTTTCATTTTACGTTTTTTTCACGAAGGGAAAATAAAAAAGAATGAAGGGAATAAAAATGCGTTGGATTAGATACGAAGAAGAAGAGAAAAAAGAAAATAAAAGCAGAAGAGAAAAACAATGTTTCGTCGAATATTATAAAATTGTACATGTATATATATGTATGTATGTATATAGACGATTTATTCTTAACGTTAAGCAATGCCAACTTATTTAATTACCTTAGCTCAAATCATCGTTGGTATTATTGTTACGTTAGATATTATATTTGCAAAAGTTAAATGTATGCGCTGCTCTGCTAAAGGGAGGGTCGCAAAAAAAAAGAAAAAAAATAAGAGAGAGAGAGAGAAACATGAACGAGGTGAGGAGGTGAGAAGGTGGTGGTGGTGGTGGTGATGGTTGTTGTGGAGAGTTGGTGTGGAGTGATATAAAATAGAGCGTTTCACGTTTAAACCTTCCCGCATGTTCCAGTTTAACGCGAGCTCGCGAGGTCGTCATCATCGTTAATACGTTTTCGATTATTTTTCATCCTCGAGGCGAGGAAATATATATCCGGGAAAATGCTCGCCCACTTCCGTATTTTATTTGATTTCGTCGACGTTTACGGCTAAAAAACACAGCGAGAGAGGGAGAGAGAGAGAGAGAAGAGAGAGTAAGTAACAAATTGTACCGACGTTCCCACAAAACGTTGACTCGTTATATATATATATATATATATATATATATATATATATATATGCACCTATGTATATTTTTGGTTGGTCAATAATTAAAGTCGAAAGTTTTGATACCGGACGAGTCAAGAGTTTCTGAATGAATTAAAAGTTTTTTGTGTTTTTTTTTCTTCTTTTCTTTTCTTTTCTTTTTTTTTTTTCCATCAAGATTTAAAACCATGCAAAGCATAGCAACTGTTTTTACTTTACCTATTGGCCAACTCATATATATATATATATATGTATGTATGTATGTATGTATATAAAGTTTTATATTTCCAAAGAAATCCTTCTTTACGCATAACGAACAAAGAGCAGCGTTGTTCGACGTGACTACCCGTTCACGAGAAAGAAGAAGAAGAAGAAGAAGAAGAAGAAGAAAAGATCGTAGCTCGTCACGTTGTAGCTTCGTTCATTTGACGATTTAGAAAAAAAAAAAGGATATCAAATTTCACATAGTGTTTCCAAAACAAAATTTGATGCTTCAAAAAGAGTCACAAGTCGAATTATCATAAAAGGATGGGAGGGGCAAAAAGGAGAAGGCTCGTAAAAATTCCTTCATATATTACCCTCCCTCCCACCTTCCCTCCCTCTCTCTTTCTCTTTTAGTTCGTATTTTTTTTTTTTTTTATTTTATTTTTCTAAGAAGTCAAGCCGTGTTCTCTACTCGTTCTGCACGATTAGAACTCTCCTTTGAGTTCGTCCTCCGCCTACTCATTTTTTTTCTTCTTCTTCTTCTTCTTCTTCTTCTTCTTCTCTCTCTTTTTTTTTCTTTCTTTCCTTCTTCCTTTCTTCATAATTTTCTCCTTTCTCTCGGACACATATATAACGAGAAAATGTAGTTATATGTATATATATATATATATACACATATATTGAGGACATGAGTAACGATATATCGGAGATTTGATATTAGAATTAGAATGTTACGTAAAAGTACTCGAAGGATAGATGCAATCGTCGTATTCGTAAATATATATATATACATATAATATATATATATATACATACACACGTGCGCATACACACACGCGCGCATATATATATATATATATATATATATATATATATATATATAAAGTCTTGGTGATCGTTGTTGAAACGATTATCAATCTTCCTCGGTAATTACTCTTTCGAGTAAAGGCCTTCGGGAAAGGAAAGGGTGCGTTAGTCTGAGGACGGAGAAGGGCAGGACAATTCGGGCTCATAATCGAATCTGTAAACCGGAATCAGTGCGACCCCTTGCTGGCTGTTGAGGGTTGTTCGACAGAGAAAGAAAGAAAGAGGGAGAGAGATAGAATGGTAGCAAGAGGGAAGTGATTTAAGACGAGCCCTCACCCTCTTTTTGGTCCTGACTCGGCTCCACCCCTTCTTACTCTCTATACATCTATTTCTTCTTCTTCTTTTTCTTCTTCTTCTTCTTCTTCTTCTTCTTCTTCCTCCTCTTCATCATCATCATCGGCGTTATCGTCATCGTCATCGTCTTCTTCTCTTCTCTTTTTCTCATCCCTCGTATATGCATCGTTTTCAAAGAATGAGAGAGAGAGAGAGAGAGAGAACGAGAACGAGAACAGAACAGCAGCAGGGGTTGTTTCGCGGCTGCCGTTGGCTTTACGTTGAGGTTTGTGCGGGGGATGTTTCCTTCCCTTGTGAATATATCCGTGTACTCCTCTTTCCTTCTAACCCAACCCAAGCCTAAACCAACCCAAGCAACCCAAGCCAAGCCGAGCCAACCCAACCCAACCCAACTCAAGCCAAGGAAAGGCAAGCCAACCACCCAACCCCTGTCCCGTCTCGTTCGGCCGTAGCATATTACCGGCATGGCAATGCCTTCGGTTCGCTCAGTGTAAACCCTCCAAGGCATTTGCTGATTCAAATTAATCACAGCCGAGATATACCCTCCTGGACCACCCCCAACCCACCCTCTATCATACCCGTGGCTTACGACGTTCTACGTCAACGTTCTTCTAATATCTTCCATGTGTCATCCCCTATACTTCACTCTCTTCTCCCCTCCTCTCCTCTCCTCTCCTCTCCACTCCTCTCCTCTTCACCACCCTCCTACTCACCGCCCACTCCTAAGAAATTTTTTAAGATATTCTCTTAGGTACGTATGTAATCACGCATGTCGATCATTTTCTAATGATATTTGAAAGACATTATTTTCTCTTTTTCTATTTTTTTTTTTCTTTAATAATTTTTCTCCCCTTTTTTCTTTCTCCATTATTGTTATACATATATATATATATATATATATATATATATATATATATATATATATATAGGAAGATTAAAACGAGATAGGAAAATAGAATGAATAGGTCAGACCGATGAAAATTTTCGTCATACCTAGGTAATGCAGTTCTCCACTGTGTTTCAGGGGCTTGGGAAAGAGAGGAAGACCAAAAAAAGAGAAAGAAAGAAAAGTAAAAAGAGAGAGAGAGAGAGAGAGAGAGAAGAAAAGAGGAAAAAAGAGCAAGAGGAAAAGTGGAGAGAGAGGGGAGTCCGAGAAGAGAGTGCTCTTTAGAATTAGAGCAAAGCCGACTTCTCTCGTTTTCGCTACTCCCCCCTACACACTCTTTCTCACTCTCTCTCTCTCTCTCTCTCTCTCTCTCTCTCTTTTCTCTTCTTTTCTCTTTTCTTTTCTTCTCTTCTCTTCTCTTCTCTTCTCTTCTCTTCACTTCTCAAAGAATCTGCGAGGCGTCTCATCACGCAACATTACCCACGAGACTCTGCGACTTCTCCTGTATTCTCTCTCTCTCTCTCTCTCTCTCTCTCTCTCTCTCTCTCTCTCTCTCTCTCTCACTCTCTCTAAGGTGTGTCCTATTTAATCGAAAAATTTGTTCGAATTTTTTTTTCTATTTTTTGTTTTTTGTTTTTTTCCTTCCGATTATATTCTATGAGAAGCCGAGCTATAAGGGAAAAGGCTAGGTGGATGGGTGAGTTGATGAGGGTTGGGGTGGAGTAAAGAGGAAAGATTCAGGATCCATCCTTCTTCTAACGAGAAACTAAAGAGAAAATGTTACAACGTATGATTAGTTTCTAATCGTTCATAATTCTTCTCGATACTCGAGTAAAAAGTATCATCTCTCTCTTCGCCGATCTATATCACGAGAAAGAATCTTAGATGATAATGTGAGTTTAATGAAAGAGAGTATTAGATGTTAGAAAATGAACGAAATTTAATTATCGTTCGAATTTGTAGTACGAAAGAGGGAGAGAGAGAGAGAGAGAGAGAGAGAGAGAGAGAGAGAGAGAGAGAAGAAAGATCGTAAAAAAGAAATCGTAAAACAAACCGAGGCATTCGTTAAATGAATTCATGATCATTTCAAAGAAGAGAACATAAAAATAAGAAAATTGTAGAGGATATTAAAGACTATGATTAGTATCGATCATTTCTACATTCTTGATTACTCAAGTAGGACAAAATCTTTCTTTTTGTTTGCTTATTTACTTGTTTTTTTTTTTTTGTTTTGTATAAATAAATAGCCTTCGTCGTTGTGTTTTCCTCTAAATCCAAAACGTCTCTATTTTGTATCGAAAGTTCGTGAAAAATGAATGAAATGATTTCGTCGATCGAATTGAAGAGCCAAAAGCGAAACACAAACGGGAGGAAGAAGACACGGGAGTGAAATTAACTAATGGAACGACAAAGATCGAGATATTTTTGTACAAAAACGCATTAATGAGATTCCAAAAAGAAAAGAAAGGTTGAACAAGATATTAAATAACGATTCGTGTCGATCATTTCTACGCGAAATTGTCGTCTTGATTTAGTTGGAAATAGAGAACGAAATGATCGTTTGTTCTTTTTCTTTTTTTTTTTTTTTTTTTTTTAATATAAATAGCTTTACCTTTAAATGGCGTCCTCTTTAAAATTCCTATCAACGGGACGCAATCTCTTTGTATTTGAGAGTTCGTGAAAATTAATGAAATTATTTATCGCTCGAATTAAAAATACTAAACTGAGCGAGATAGAGAGAGAGGGGGGGAGGGAGAAGAGAGAGAGAGAGAGAGAGAGAGAGAGAGAGAAGAAAAATTATAGGGTAACAAAAGAGCAGAGCAAGATATTCTGAAAGTCGACAGATGCCACTTAAGTTCTATCGCGGCTGCAAAACCATTCTCCATAGTCTTCCTACTTCCTTCGTTCGTACATTCCATCCTTTCCATCCTATTCATCCTTTCCATCCTTCCATCCTTCCTTTTACTCGTGCTCCTTTTCTTCCATCCCTTTTCTCTCCTTCATTTTCAGGCTTTAGCTTTGGAAGGATGGAGACTCGCGTCGACGGTGAGGAAGAAGGAGGAAGAGGAGTAGGAGGAAGAGGATGAGGAGGAGAAGGAGGAGTACCTCTAGCGGCAGGGAAGAGTAGGAGGATAACGTGGGGTTGTAGAGAAGACGAAGAGGTTGGGTCTCTCTCTTTCTCTTTCTCCCTCTCTCTCTCTCTCTCTCTAATTCTCTCTTTCTGTCTCGACGAGAGAGGAGACGAGGAACGGGAGGGAAAGAGGTCTCGTCTCCCTGTCTCTATTGATCCTCCGGAGGAGAAGCCGCGCGCACCTCGTCTTCCATCCCACCTCATCCTCGATACTACTCTTTGCTGCGAGGGACGACGACGACGACGACGACGACGACGACGACGACGACGACGACGACGACAACGACGTCGACGTCGACGTCGTCGACAAAGAGAGGGGAATGAGATTGAGTGAACTGTTCTCCATAGTTCGTTCTCTCTCTCTCTCTCTCTTTTTTTTCTTGTCTGTCTCTCTCTCTCTCTCTCTCGCTTTTTCTCTCTCTCTCCCCTTCTCTCTTTCTTTCTCTATTCCTAAGAATGCAACTTCGGTCCATGCACTCCTACGCCATTGCATTACGCTCATGTCTCTTGGAAACCCAACTTCCTTCCTCTTCCTTCCTCTTCCTTTTCTTTCCCTCCCATACAGTACTTATCCATATCTGCTTATTTCTAGTCTTTTCTTCTCTCTCTCTCTCTTTCTCTCTCTTTTTTCTCTTCTCCTTTCTCTTCTTTTCATCCTCGCGAAGAGACGAAAATTCTGTTTAAGCATTGTAATTAGTTTCAAACGAACGATACTGAATGATTTATTTATAAATGAACGTCCGCTTTTTCTCGGATTCTTTTGTTACAATTTTTCCTTTGTTATTTTGTTGTCTTCTCCTTTCTTTTTTTTTTTTTTTCTTTGTAAGAAGATTATCCAATTGATCTTTCGTACGGTACAGAGTATTTGATGTCTCTACGATCGAGAGATATCCGATAAAAGTTATATGGTTGCGGTCGGATATATGTATTTAGGTATAGTTATACGATACATGTATATTTGTGTAAATTTCTTCGAACGGGAATTTGATCTCTTGGATCCACCATTACTAAAGCTTAGTTCGATGTTATACGATTGGTTGCGACGTTACTCGCTTCTATCTTCCCCCACTTTCTTTTCTTCCTTACCATATATATATATATATATATATATATATATATATATATAGACACATATATATCTTCTTAGTACGTTTACGTTCTATCTCTCTCATATAACTCACTCCAGTCGTTATCTCTCCTCCGCACGTAGTGTCTTCCCATTGGTCGTCGATCTTCCCACTTCGGGTTTGATGCTTCCCTCGCTCTCTCTCTCTTTCTCTCTTTCTCATCAACGTGTCCCGTCCTTCTTCTCTTCGCGGACTAAACTCTGGTCTGCTGCCTCGTGGCACAGAGAGTGAGAGAGAGTAAGAGAGTGGTGGCATCCCGCGATCGGGATTGGACCATCCCGGGAGCATCCTCCGTTTCTCATTGGACAATGGTAGAACAGATCTCTGCTCATCCCGTCGAGTTTGCGCGTATAATCGTTCGCGATTATTCGTACGTAAGTTTATATCCCATACAAAATGGTCGCGATCAGTTCTCCATTTATTCGGTACGACGACGACTACGACGACGACGGCGATTACGATACTATCTTCCTTTCTTTATTATTATTATTATTATTATTATTATTATTATTATTATTATTATTATTAAACAATCACGAGTATTTAATTAGAAAATTATTTTCCACGAACCCATTCGAGGGCTTCGTTTTTTATTTGTTCTCAACTACGTTCTTGTTATTTCAATCGGTGAGGTGAATCTCCGACCGTGCGTCGTTTTATTTTTTAATTTATTTATAAAAAACAAAAAAAAAAAACAATAGAAAAAAAGTAAATACAATTAAATAAAATTAAATTAAAAAGGAAAGAAACGTATACGAGAAACGGGTTTCCTCGATATTCTCGTTATATTTTTTTTGCCGCGTAATTTTGTCTCGAACGGTATTTCCTTTTTTCTTTTTGGCGGGAGTGGGAGGGGGGGAGGGAGGGTGTAAGGCGTGCAAAATAACGAGGCAGAGAGGAGAGGTGGGTAAGACGTTCGGGAATTCTTTGAAAATATTATAATCGACGAAGTCGACGTAGCTGATGCGAACATCCTCCGACCACGTTTCCACCGTTCAAAAGAGCTTCTCTCCCAGAATAGCGTTTAACTGTTAGTCATACATCCTGTCGTACATCGCGCTATAACTGGACGCCGTGACGGCCGGGCATACGCCATTATAGCAGACACGCCGGAGTGAAGGCGATATGTGCGAGCGGAGAATAAAGACACGGAGGAATGAGAGATAGAGAGAGAAAGAGAGAGAGAGAGAGAGAGAGAGAGAGAGAGAGAGAGAGAGAGAGAGACGTCGAGCTCGTTGCAACGACGTGAACACGGCGCTGCATCTATTCATACACACCAAACTCTCCGGCAAAGTGAGAAAGAGAAAGACGAACTTTGTACATATTATATATATATATATATATGTGTGTGTGTGTGTATGTATGTATGTATAGATATGTATAGGCTGATCCATTTAATTCGATCATCTAAATATTCTAAAACCGTAGTATATACGTTAGCTCGTTTCAATAATATATCTATGGAAAATGTTATCGCGCGAAATAAAAATGCAAAAGAAAAAAGAAAAGAACAAGCAAGGAAGAAAGTAGGAGAGTCTTTCAAGATAAGTATTTCACGATGAATCAACGTAAATGGAGGAGACACGTCGTATTGCATTTAATATATGATGGTTATTGTCGAGCGATTTATTCGTAAAGGGACACCCGTTACATCTCGCTTGTAACATATTAGAGTAAGGAGGAAAGAGTGGGAGGGAGAGAGAGAGAGAGAGAAAAAGAGAGAAAAAAATGTGAATACCAGGACAAGGGTGGCAGAGTTTCTCTCTCCCCCTCTCTCTCTCTCTCTCTCTTTGTCTTTTTTATTCTTTAACGACGAAGCATAGAGACGAGAGTAGACGCAGAAATTATAAGAGAACATTTGGTGATATCTGCGATGGGTGCCGAAATAAAGAGAGAAAGAGAAAGAGAGACGGAGAGATATAGAAATAGAACGACAACGAGAGAAAAATAAAAAAGAGAGATGGTACGATAATTGATGCTGTCTGAGGGAGGGAAAGAGAGAAAGAGAGAAACGCAGGTGGAGCCGGTGGACGAGGATAGGTGGGAGGGATCGTAGTTGTAGAGTTTACTTGGTAGTAGTGGTGGAGTTCCCTCAGAAGGAGACGGTGGTGGAGGAAGAGGAAGAGAAAGAGGAGTAGGTTGAGGAGGAAGAGGAAGAGGAGGGAGATGGTTTCCATGGCTACCAGAAACCGCAGCCGCCGCCAACGACGATGCGAGAGGTGTCACTGACTCCTGGCTAAGCTACCGTGTGTACACTTACACACATGAACATCGACCACCACCACCACCCACCCACCACCTCGTATGTGGAGTCTCGCGGACATATCTCTCTCTCTCTCTCTCTCTCTCTTTTTCTCTTTGTCCGCAAATATATATATATATATGTATATGTTATGTATATGCATATATATATGCATATGTATATGCATATGTATATGTATATATGGTACCTGTACACTGATAAGTCTACCGTACGTAATACTCGCGAGAGCATCGACACGACGCGTACTTACTCGCGAGACAGTACTTACTCGCGTCGAGTACTTACCTTCTAGTTCTCGTCAACGTCGACTCTATTCGTATATATTCTAACACACGGGCATATATATATACACATACATTCATGCATACACAGGATATATATATAGGTACATATCATGCATATGCATATGTATATGAACCTTCTGCTTCTACCTTTCATCACGAATTTTGTTTCTGCTTCAAAAACCTTTGATCTCATAAACCCATTTGCGAGAGGTGTCGGGAAATGTTCGAGACAATGATAATTTTTTTTCTTTTCATTGCTTCCCTCTTTCTTTCTTTCTTTGATTCTTTTTTTTTTCTCTTCTACGCGATATTTCGCAAAATTACGAGAGAAACGAAAAATAGAAAATCAAAAGAAAAAGAATGAGAAAGAAAAGAGAGATAAAGGAGGAATAATATAATACCATCGGATCTATTTGGGACACGTGTAAAATAGAATGATATATTCGCGATGAACGGTACGATCCTTTCCTTTTTTTTTTCCTCTCTCTGTGTGTGCGTCCATGAAAAAAGAAAGAGAGGGAAAAGTGAAGATGAAAAAATAAAAATAATGGGGAAAAAGGACGAAAGGAAGAAAGAAATTAGAAAAATGAAAATTTAAAAAAAAAAACAAATAATAAAAAATAAAGAAAGAGAAAAAGAAAAAGGCAATTAAAAGCATAGCAAACGATAAGTTAGACTCCTTCCCCCTTTACCCTTTCTCTTCTCCCTCTCTCTCCCTCCCTCTCTCTCTCTTTCCCCCCCTCTCTCTCTCTCTCTCTCTCTCTCACTCTTTCGAAAGACGTGACTAAAAAAGACTATCGCGAATGAGAACGGCAGGAAACAAAAGATCCGTTTCCTAACTGCCGTCGTTCGTTTACTCTCTCTCTCCCTCTCTCTCTCTCTCTCTCTCTCTCTCTCTCTCTCTCTCTCTCTCTCTTCTCATTCCAGACTTCTTCCACCCCCTCCTTTTTCGTTCGCTCTTCTCTCGTTCGGCACAACGCGTCGAGAATTAAATTAAAAGCTTCCGAAAATAAACTCGGCGACACGCGATTGTTTCTCTCTCTCTCTCTCTCTCTCTCTCTCTCTCTCTCTCTCCTCTCTCTCTCTCTCTCTCTCTCTCTCTTTCTTTCTCTCTCTCGCTAGACCGAAACTACTTACATTCGACGTTGTGGTCCTCGTAAAAGATGAGAAACGATTTCAACAAGATGGCTGGACCACTTGGATGCTGGATCTTAATTGAAAATTTTTTCAACGATTATATATATATATATATATACTCACACACACATACCTACCTATTATATATATATATATATATATATATATATATATGCGTGTATGTATATGTATATCGAACCCAAAGTTGAAAAAGAAGAAAAAGAAAGAAAGAGAAGTAAACGATATAATTTCTTTCTTTATCGAAAAAGAAACGATGCACTCTTTCTCTCTTCCTCTCTCTTTTTTTTTTCCTCTCTCTCTCTCTCTCTCTCTCTCTCTCTCTCTTTTCATCTCTTCGTCGCTTATCGCGAGTATAGTCCGATTCTCCTCGCGGTTTCCATGGAAACCCGCGGAAAAACGTATCGATTCTCCCTTTGGATTCCTCCGAAAGAGGAAACTCTTTTAAGAAGCCCTTGCTTTCTTCGCGTTCTTCTCAAACATCCCTCCTTTCTTTCTTTCTTTCTTTCTTTCTTTCTTCCTACTTTCCTACCTTCCTTCCTTCCTTCCTTCCTTCCTTCCTTTTCTTCCTTTCCTTCTCTCTTTCATCTTTCATCTTTGCGCTCGAGAGAGAAAAAAACAATTTCTAAAACGACGACTTCAAAAAAAAAAGAAAGAGAGAAAGAGATATAGAGATAGAGAGAGAGAGAGAGAAAGGGAGAGAAATAGAAATAGAAAACGAAGAAGATGAAGAAGTAGTAGTGGTAGTGGTAGTAGCGAGTAGAAAAAAAAAAAAGAAAAGGACGAAGCTGGTAGGTACACGCTGGCGGTGGCACATTAAAAGAGGTTTATTTCGCTAATAAGGCCGGCCCTGTGTGCCCGGCGTTCTTATTGAAACAATAAAGAATCAGAGAGGCAGCCTGAGAGGACAACCCTCAAGATGGCGACCCTTCACTCTCTCTCTCTCCCTCTCCCTCTCCCTCTCCCTCTTCCTCTCTTGGTCACACCAAGCGAGATATCACAAGGAATACTACGTGAATAGCTTACGTATTGTTGCACGATCGACTCTCGATGGATTTATCGTCACGATATTGTGGTTTCTCTCGTTCTCTCCCTCTGTCCCTCTCTCTCTCCCTCTCTTTCTTTGTTTCCGTTATTTACGAGTAATCCGAATTATATCTCTTTAAGAAATTAATAAATCTTCACTCATTTTGTCTGTTTCGTATCCTTTCTCTATCTTCTTCTTACGCACGCTTATAAACGTTCATATACAATTAGTCGTTTATTATAAAAGAATTTAATTATAAATACATACGTAGGTACATACATATATAGGTAATATATTTTCTTAGGTTTTATACTTTATAGGTATTATATTATATTGCGTACATATCTATTATATATATTTATATATATATATATACGCATATATTACGTCTTTTATCAAATTGTTATACCATTAAAAATTTTCCTTTCGATCTGTGGTACCATCCTATCTCTCTCCCTCCATTCCTCTCTCTCTCTCTCTCTCTCTCTCTCTCTCTCTCTCTCTCTCTCTCTCTCTCTCTCTCTTAGCCCACCCTAAATCTCGTTCGATATCATTCGAAAGTGAAAGTACGATAAAATCGAAAGAAATCGGAAATACGTGATCTTGGTTGGTCTCTCGATCGGATTAGCAACAGTCTCTCTCTCTCTCTCTCTCTCTCTCTCTCTCTCTCTCTCTCTCTCTCTCTCTCTCGTAAGTTTCTAGGATCTGTGTCGGAGTTTGTGGCGTTCGAGCCTTCCTAATGCACCACGTTATCGCGAGATTTATCGGTTATCGGTTACGTGCATTTCTTTCTTCCTCCCGCCCCTCCGCTCCTCGCTCTCTCCTCGCCATCTAGTACGACTATAATACTTCATAAATTGCCCCACCCTCTCTCTCTCTCTCTCTCTCTCTCTCTCTCTCTCTTTTTCTATCTCTCTTTCTACCTCTGTCGTCTTTTAATAACGAATGGTGTACCGCACTCTAATCTTTCAAAAAAGTAACTCATATTTCCAACGATATTATAGTTAAGAATTAATATTCTTCTCGATTTTTGTCCTATCACAGAGCAAATAATACTCCTAAACTGATTTAAATAATATTAATAATAAATAATTAATTAATGATACGATCGTAAACAAATCATCGAAGGAGATATAGTTTCGGATCGAGATATTTCGAACGAATCGAATTTTATCCGAATGGAATTTACATATCGATCTGTACTATTTTATATTCTTTTTCCTTTACCTTTATTTTTCTCCTTTCGTCGGCATAACAAAGAAATTATAATCCTAGACGAATGCAAATGATAATAATTAACGTAATCGATCGATCGATCGATCTCTTTCTCCTCCTCCTCCTCCTCCTCCTCTTTCCTCTCGTTGCTCCTTCATCCTAAAAAAGGGAGAACACAACGCATCCTTCGCGCTTCGTTACGTAAACGAATTACAGTCTGGGACAGCTTCGAGATAGGAGGAAGAGGAAGAGTAGGAGGAGGAAGAGGAGGTGGAGAAGGAATAGGAGGAAGAGGAGAAGGAGGGGGAGGATGGTGTGTCTGGTTGAGAATCGATAGAGCTCCTACCGAGACTACCCCGCGAGACACGAATTCCCGGATTCCATGTCGCCACCCCTAAAAACCCCATCTACGAAGGCAACTCTCTCTCTCTCTCTCTCCCCCTCTCTCTCTCTCTCTCTCTTTCTCCACCCTTCGAACCACCCCTTCGGTCCTCCTCGAGGCACCGCATTACCTCTGGACGAGAGGACTCTGTGCTCGGAAAGAGAGATCGTCTGAGGAGAGAAAGAAGGGTAGAAGCAACGAACGAGAAAGAGTAAAAGAGAGAGAGACAGAGAGAGAGAGAGAGAGAGAGAGAGGGAGAGAGAGAGAGAGAGAGAGAACATTACGCGCAAGCTCGAGGTAAACGTGTGTATGTGTGTGTTTGTGTGCGATTGAGATAGATATAGAATACTGGAGAGTAAGAGTAAGAGAGAGGGTATGAGAGAGTGAAAGAGAGAGAGAGAGAGAGAGAAAGGGTGAGAGAGAGGGAGAGAGAAAGAGAGAGAGAGGGAGATGGAGAGAGAGAGAGAGAGAGTAAAACGCGAGGGCCGAGCACACAATGGACCGCCTCAGAGATTCGGAAACGTCGAGACCCACGATCCTGAATGGGAGACGGATGAGAGGAGCTGGCCTCGCCAGGATCGGAGGACAATGCATCCCGAGAGACGAATGTTAGTTTCGACGATAACAGGATTTAATTCCGCGAAGATATATGATTATTTCTAGGGAATCGTCCGTTTGTCCGGTTTGAAGACTTTTAGAAAATAAACGACCTTTCCTTTCCATTCTTTTCTTTTCTTTTCTTTTCTTTTCTTTTCTCTTCTCTTCTCTTCTCTTCTTTTCTTTTCTTCTTTTCCCCTTATTTCCTTTTAGTTTTTTTACTTATTTCTATTTGTTTTTTTTTTGTTTTTCCTATCGACTCGTTCA